>JAHWFO010007475.1:0-16963 GCA_023313115.1 Rhysida immarginata
ACTGTAGACGAATATTCCTATTTTTACGGAAATCAGCAAATTGCATAGCATGCGACTGCCAATTTGGATACGCTTCAATTCCCAGAGCTTGGTTCTGCCAAATATAAAACGGGAACAGCCTAGTTTAAAATCATTTCTCAACTGTCCTATTTCAACATACAGTTCGTTTTAATCTACACAGCGGTCTCGTTCAAGGATTGGTTATCTTTGAGACACAGTAACCCCTTGTAGACAGACTATGGATCATTTTTCCAACTGTTGAATATTCTGGATATTGCATCGCACATATCAAGAAAATAGCTGCTTCGTTCTTTCGATCGTGGCTACCGTTAGACAAGCGCCAACCGTGAAAACCTTTTTAAAGTCGGTTAGGTCAGTCTTTTTTTCAGAGGCGGCGCAGCTTCTTTGGCGATCATTCCTACAATGCGCCCCATACGACACTTACTTTGCTTTTTGCTTCTCGTTGCCTCTGCTTTTCCCCCATGTTGATCAAGCTTTATGATTAAACTCGCCCTTCTTAAATCTTAAATAGGTGATAAGTACACGCTTGAATCATATGACTTCAAACTACTTTGCATAAAACGGGTTAAAACAAATTTACATGTTTCTAATTCATTGGCTACTGTTTTTTTTTTCCATCGTTTTAATAATACTAGCAGAGACACCCGGCGTTGCCCGAGATAATTACAGTTGTAGGTTAAACAGAACAACCTCATGAAGTTAAATAATAAATTTGTTTTCAGTAATTCTACAATTTCCTTCTATAGACGAAGCAGTTGTTCAGATATTTCTGATGCCCGGATAACTTTTTGTTGTCTCTGCCCAATATTCATTCATTTCTTTGCTGGCATTTCAATAGATAGAATTATTGTTATAATCCTTCAAAATATTATTATAGGACATAACACCATATGGTTGTTGGTTTGAAGAGTTGAGCTCATGTATGCTTTGTTATCGGTTATGTCGCCAACGAACGAAGGGACTGCCTGCTCTGTCATCTTTCAATCTTTCTCAATAGTCTGCTAACTCTCCATTATCTCCAGTTATGGATCATTATTAATATTTCCAAGAAAACGTTAACTTCTAAGAAAAGCCCGAACAACAGGAATTCTACGTATTGTTACAAAGTCAATTTTTTTTTATAATTCTCAGAGATGGGATGTAACCATCATTCTTAATGAACGTACTTATATTGCACACTTTGCCCGGGCTTTACTTACCCTCTTGTTGTTCTGTCTCAGATTAAAATGTTATCCATCTTCATCCCCAGGGAGCATCACTGGATACTTTAGACCAGGGCCGTCCAACTCGTGCACTTCACCCGCGTGCAACATAAAATGCTCGTGGACAAAGCTCACGGGCAAAGCCGAGGAGATAGTCCAAAACTCAGGAGGGGAGTGGGTATAGTTTTCCTATGCAGTGTTGCCAGACTTTAGGGGGCGATTGCATTAAATGATGGTTGGTTGGTTGAAATTTTAGGGCGTCGGCTACTATGGCCATTTTGCGCCCGACAGAAAGATTAAAAACCCACAGTTTATGGGCCAAAAGTTTAAAAATTCAGATGGAGAAAACAAAAAACATAAAAACGTGAATGACAAAGATGGAAAAACAATAAAAATTATGACTGAGATTTTAAAAACCATAATAAATTTAAAAAACCGACATTTTCCTCCAGGGTTTTCCCGTAATAAGAAATATTTGTATAGGTTCTGAGTAAATCATTAGTGTGTAAATGGCACTAACTGACTATAAAATATATGATTAAAATCTATTTTCTTATAAGATGTCCCCTAATAAAAACTGATGAATATGATTAGCGTGTAAATGGCACTAAATGAAACTTATATTTGATGGTCAAGTATATATAATGCAAAAGCAATAAAAAGATGACTATATGAATTTAAAAACATGAATAATTTTTAAAAACAAAAATACTTTTTTAAAAATCATAGGGTTATTCCCCAACAAAAAACTCAAGTGAATAATTCAGCCCTAATGAGCGTCGTAATTTAGTGTGTAAAGGGCACTGAATAAGAATATGCTTAATAGTTAGCATTGCTCCACAAGAACACAATGGAGCTGGTTCTTTTTTTAGTAAATGGATGTGAGTAAGACGGCTGTGACCAATCCTAAGCCGAGTAAGAACGACATCTTCTCGCCTGTTTGTTAGACAAGGTAATGACCACGGTGTGATGGAACGCTTGATTTCAAAAAGTTTATTAGCTGGGTTAAGAGGCCAAGACTCCTGCCAAGAAGATTTGAGTTTCTTGGAAATCACCGGATGTAAATGCTCGGGGATTGACAGCAATTCAGAGATCGGTAACTGTGTAATAGCGTGTTTTGCCGCCTTATCGACTCGTTCATTTTGCTGGATACCCATGTGACTAGGGATCCAGACAAAATGAATTTTGGTACCTTGGGAATCCAGGAAATGAAGGTATTCCTGGATTCTTTTGACAAAAGGATTTTCAGAGTTGAAAGATTCCAACGATTGCAAAGCGCTCAGAGAATCAGAGAATATCCAGATGTTGGAATTTGGATATTGAAAACAGAACTCTAACGCTTTGGCTAACGCAACCAATTCCGCTGAGAAGATGGAAAACTCGTTTGGCAAATGATAGGAGAATATAGTGTTATCTATAAGGAAAGCACAGCCAACCCCGTCCTCTGATTTGGACCCATCTGTATATATGTGGAAGCCATCAGGAAGGGTTTCTAAAAAAACCTTAAAAAGTGCGTTAATTTCGACTTCCAAAAAATTTGATTTTTTCCCCCCGAATAAATTGTAATTTACATCTGGTTGGGGAAGAATCCACTGAGGGACATCTCTGACCTCTCGGCTATGCATGGCTGGAAATGAGAGGTTCAGGCTCACCAAAAGATTCTGGAACCAATTGTTGATGCTTCTATAAGTGTGATGGGGAGGGATTCTAGGTTTGCCAAATAGACAGGCAAAAGCTGGGTGCTGACTTTCACCATATATGCGAAGAGCATATTTCAGGAGGAGTTTGGCTCTTCTTAACCATAACGGGGGTTCAGAAGCATCTACATAAAGGCTCTCTACCGGACTTGTTCGGAACGCTCCTATGGCAATTCTTATGCCTAGATTGTGAACGGGGTCTAACAGCTTCAAAGTACTTTTTGAAGCAGATGCATACACAATACTTCCGTAGTCCAATTTAGATCTAACTAGAGAGCCGTATAAAAAAAGAAGCATCTTTCTATCCGCACCCCATTTGGTAGCGGAAATGGAACGCAAAACATTCATGGCTTGTAAGCATCTCGCTTTTAAATTACGAATATGTGGGAGCCATGATAATTTTCTATCAAATGTTAGACCCAAGAATTTATGTGAGTCCACCACTGAAATAGGGGATCCATAAAGTGTAAGGTCCGGGTCTGGATGGAGACCTCTCAAAAAACAAAAGTGAACGGCCCTTGTTTTTTGGGGTGAAAATTTAAATCCTACTTCGTTGCTCCAGGTTACAAGCTTGTTGATGGCCAGTTGCAGTTGACGCTCAATAAAGAACATTGAGGACCCTCGACAGTAGATGGCAATATCGTCAACGTACAGGGAATAGTTCACAGTAGATGGAAGTTGTAAACAAGCCTCATTAATAGCAATGAGGAAAAGGAAAGGACTCAGCACACATCCCTGTGGGACACCATTATCCTGTGTAAAAGGGTCTGAGTGTGTTGACCCAACGCGAACTCGGAATGTTCTATTCGCCATGAAATTACACAGGAAAGAGGGAAGGTGTCCTGTAAGGCCGTATTTATGCAAAAGTATTGCTATTCCATGCCTCCAAGTTGTATCGTAGGCTTTTTCCAGATCGAAGAAAACCCCTACGACATGTTGTCTATGTGTCTGCGCTAGATGAATCTCATGCTCCAACCGAAGAAGGTGATCAACAGTTGAGCGGGATTTGCGGAAACCGCACTGAAACCTAGACAGCAGGTGGTTTTTTTCCAGGTACCACATAAATCGGACAGAGACCATCCTTTCCAAGACTTTGCATAGACAACTGGTTAGCGCAATTGGTCGATAGTTTGAAGGACAAGAGTGATCTTTATTTGGTTTTGGAATAGCAATAACAATTGCTTCTCTCCACAAAGTTGGAATCTCTCCTAACGACCAAATGTAGTTATATAAAGCGAGCAGATGAGCATAAGCTTCTCTCGTGAGATGTTTCAGGAAAGCGTATAAGATTCCATCTGGGCCTGGTGCAGAATCTCTGGAACAACGAAGGGCAAAATGTAGTTCCCGCGAAGTAAACGGGAGATTGTATTTCTCGAGGTTTCGAGATTTAAAGTTTATAACTTGCGATTCTTCAATACGTTTTTGTCTTTGAAAGGAGGCTGAGTCATGTTTTATTTGTGAAACCTCAGCAAATGTCCTTCCGAGGATATTAGCTACCTCCTTCGGGTGAAAGTGCGTATGCCCATTTACAGTGAGAGAAGGGAGTTTATCCGGGAGTCTTTTTCTGTTTATTTTCCTAATCATGTTCCATACAGTTTGAAGAGGGGTGTTCCTATTTATGGAGGAAATATAATCCCTCCAACAGAGTTTTTTATTTGTGGAGATGATTAGTTTACAACTGGCCCTTTTCTGTTTATAAGTGATAAGATTCTCGAGAGTTGGTTGTGCGGAGAAAATGCGGAGAGCTCTCTTACGTTCTCGAACCGCTAGGGCACATTCTTCATTCCACCATGGCACTGGTATTTTCGTGGAAGAGGATCGACATTTTGGAACGGATTGTTCTGCCGCATGGAGGATGCGGGAAGTGAAATCCTCTACAGCCTCATCTACAGACGGAAAGGGTGTTTTATTCTCAAACTGCAGATGGGATTGGAAGACCTGCCAGTCTGCTTTATACAATTTCCAACGTGGTAGAGGGTTGGAAAAAGTAGAAGAACTCAGGGAAATACTTATCGGGAAATGATCACTACCATGTAAATCTGAGAAAACGTTCCAGGCTAAATTGGGTGTGAAAGATGAAGAGGATATAGATAGATCGATGCATGACACAGAGCCGTTGGCTGAGTGGAGAAATGTTGAAGAGCCATCGTTTAATAAATTGATGTTAAAAGCATTCAGAACTTTCTCTATCATATATCCTCTTTCAGAGAGCTTTCTAGACCCCCAAATGGGATTATGGGCGTTAAAATCACCCAGAATAAGGAAGGGATTTGGCAATTCACAAAGCAAGGATGATAAAGAATTTTCATCTGTATATTGATCCGGAGGTAGATACAGTGAGCATACAGTTAGAGGTGAGAGATCTTTGAATAAGACTCTAACTGCTACCGCCTGGAGATTAGATGTTAAATTAATGGTAGTAAAAGGCAAAGATCTTTGGACTAAGATGGCAACACCACCACAGGCTTTATTTCCCGATGTATAATCCTTCCTAATAAAATTAAACCCTTTTAGGGTAGGAGACTGGGATGGCAAAAGGAAAGTTTCTTGCAAAGCCAATAAGGAGAAGGAGAACTTATTGACTAAGAGCTTGAGGTCTTCTAATCGACAAAAGAATCCATTAAGGTTCCATTGTAACAGTGCCATGATGGAGGTTTAAGATGAAAGTTTAAACTCCCGGGATAACTCCATCTCCTCAGTAGGAGACACGTCTAAGTTTAAAGGGAAGTCTGGCCCTCCCCCCAGAACTGGAGAATTTGGCGTAGAAACTACTATACGCTTTTTGGAGGGGTCAGAGGAAGGTGACACCTCTGACGAGCGTTTCTTGCCCTCTTCCCTTTCCGAAGTTTTTGGAGGGGTTCCAGGTGGTGTAACCGATTTCGAAGTCCGACTAGTGCTAGCAGATGGTCCTGTGGAGGTGGAAGTTCCACAGGAAAAGTCTGCAATACTTAAATCAGTCATTGTTCCAATAGACTTAACAGAAGTACGACTCTTAACCACTGCTGCATAGTTACGGACTTCATTTTGTTCTACCTGCCTACGTGCTTCCGGAAAAGACAAATTCCCAAGGACACGAACCTCTTGGATCTTCTTTTCCTTCCGCCAAATAGGACAGTCTCTTGAAAGGGCAGAATGGGCTCCCTTGCAGTTACAACACCTGAACTCGTTAGAACAATCTTCCATCTCATGTCCTGGTAGGCCACACTTACAACATACTGCATTAAAATGACAGTTTGTTCTCGTGTGGCCGTACTTCTGACATTGGAAGCATCGCAACGGGTTGGGAATAAAGGGTCTCACGTGACAGTATATATAACCGATGTAAATGGTATCCGGCAAAACTGTACCCTCAAAGGTAACAATGAAGGAGTGCGTAGGATGAGGAACACCATTCCTCCTTGGAGCGATCCGGCGAATGTCAACTACAGATTGATCATCCAATTCGGCAATGATTTCCTCGTCCCCCATTCCTTCCAGGTCCTGGCACGTGAAGACACCTTTCTTATAATTCAATGTTGCATGGGGAGAAACCGAAACGGCTTTCCCTGCAAACTTTTTCAAGGATAGCAGGGTGGTGGCTTGCTTATCCTTAAAGACTTCGATAAGAAGATGGCCGTTGGAAAGTCTTTTAACATGTTTTGTATCCCCAACGAGGCGTTTAAGTTCTTTTGAAATTAGAAATGGGGAGATGGTCTTAAACGACTCCCCACTTGCCAATTTCATCTCCAAAAACTTCGGATACTTTGGCGGTCTACGGCTAGATCTCTCTACACGGTCGTTATTTTGCTTGCAATTTGCTTGCTTATTTGTTTTACCCATATTAAGTAAAATAAATTTTCATCTCCCTCGCTCCCCACCCACCACCGAGCCCAACAAGGGGATGCACATTGGCACCAGGGATACGAGGAGGATATAGGCAGCGCCTAACCCTATGGCCGAGGCTCCAGAGAGCAACGACCAGCCGATTGATCTGGACGGGCTCATCCAGACCACCCATCCTTCCGAGAAGCAGGGGCCAAAGTGGTGTGTTGTTCCGGAAAGCCTTCACTCAACCACCAGGATTCCCCTTTCCCCAGAAGTAGGGTCGCTGCGCACGGCAAACACGCAGGTGGACGTACTGGTCGTAATGGAGGCCATGTCAAAAACATGCCTGCATTGCGAGCACCGGTCCCTTTGGGAGGGTCCACAACCGACCGGACACTTTTAGTCTGGCCTCTCTGCTAAGGCCTGTCTGGCATGGGTGACCCGATCCAGCATAGCCCTTAGCGTCTCAGAGGCACTCAAGCCCCTCCACCACGTCAAGGTAGTGCCCACGGAGGGGGCATTAAATGAGGCATTATTTCTTTTGATACTGATACTTGCTTGTTTTTCGTCTCGCATAACATGGCGCACATTCCTTAAAAGCATAAAATCACTGAACCAGTATTTAAACCTCAGTGGGAGAATATGGGGGGTTTTTTTCATTGGTCACAGATCGGATTCGAAATGCTTAATATGTAATCATGTCCCATCGGGGAGAAAAAATATAATTCTACCTGACATCGAGAAAATTGTCACATCAAAACGAAGGAAATAAAATGGTAAGCTGCCTCGTTTTTTTTTGTTTTTTTTTTTACAATGTCGAATAGATAATTAGCAACTCGGCTTTAAGGAACTGATCAACATAATCTGCAATAGGGGGTAAGGAAGATTACCCGCGTGCACGGGCTCTGCCGGCGGACAGAAATCTTGGACAACCCTGCTTTAGACCTATCTTTTAAAATTTCCCTTACCCTTGACGTAGAAGCTCTTATGCCCTCCTGCTCTAGCGGAGCTTCCGTTGTTCAGATGTTTCCAATGCCCGGATAGCTTTTTATCTTTCTGTTGCAAATTTCACTGATCAATACTCGTTCTTTCTCTTACTTTTGCCAAACACACAAATTTTCGCCAGTCGTCTGGACGTTTTTAGGGAGCTCAAGGGAGACCCGTGTGATTCCTTGTCCTCCTCGATAAACACTGCCTTATCTATGTCCTGTCATTGCATAATCATATTTATGCTCGTTGTTAATAATTCGTTACCCCCTCCCTAAAAGATGTTAATATGGTTAATTATGTAGAGCCACACCAGTAAATGTGTTACGTTTGTAGAGCCACACCCGAGGCTAACGAGAAAGGCTCCGGCACTGAAAAGTCACCTGACCAAGATAGGTCTATTAACAATGTAACTTTCATTGTTTCCATCTTGTATTTTAACAATCAGTGTTTTTTCCTTTGTTGGAGACAATGAAGCTTGGATTGTTAATAGACCTATCTTGGCCAGGTGACTTTTCAGTGCCGGAGCCTGTATTTCTCGTCAGTCTCCTGCCACACCAGTTAATGTGTTAAGTATATAGTGCAACACCAGTTAATGTGTTAACACACTTTCAACCCCCCTTTACTCCTCTTAGGGGTTGAATTTCGAAAAACCCCTTCTTAGTGCTCACTTACATTTTGTAAAGAACTTTTGTACAAAATTTCAAATTTCTAGGCCTTATGGTTTGGGGTGTGCGTTGATCACTCATTCACTCAGTTTCTTCTTTTATATACATAGATTGAATTACACTTTGGTGTTTGTTTATTTATTTATTTATTTATTTATTTATTTATTTAAAGTACAGTAAGTTTATGAAGCATTACTCTCCTAATGACAAGAGATATCACATGACACGACCAAATACAATAATATTTGCCGTAAATTTTCCGAGTACAGTTTTCTCGCCCTCGTTACGATTAGATGTTTATATTCATTTATTCAAAACTAATCTTAGTGTTATCTTAAGTTGAATATAATAATAAAGCAGAACTTAATAGTACAGAACTTAAATTGAAAAAGAAACGTTTCGATATTTGTTTTCGAATTTGTATTCCACAAAAAAAATAGAAATTGACATCGAACATTTTAATCTAGAAACGCACATATTTCTGTCTATTTCCCCCCTTTCTCTATTAACGGATTCAGTATTCACAGCTTCATTAAGCGATTTCTTCATTATATAATTTTAACTAAAAGAAAGACACACATTCGTAAACAATAGCGCAGTAAACTTATCACTTCTAAAAGCACAGATATGATAATGGAATTTTATTATTTTTTTTATCTTTATTTTCATGATTTTCAAAAAAGATGGAGGTTTCTTTAAAGGAAAAGGAGACTGAAAAATTTTACAGAGCTTTTAAAAATTAAAGAAAAAAAATGTTTTACAAATTTACTATTAAACAAAATTAACGGAAGGAAACTATCTTTAAATGGTAAACAAAAAAATTAAACAACACAAACAAACAGAACAACTATCTAATATAAATGTTCTCAAAACTTAGTTGCATCAACAAATATATTTTATTTTCAATTAATTAGTCTGTTTACATAAGTTTTAAGATCTATTCGAACATTATATATGCATATACATTTTTTTTTTTTAATAGAAAGTCGGACTGGGTTTTCTTTGAGCTCTTTAATACACCAACAAGGAACAAATTTGTTCTTATGTTTCAGAAGCGTATTTCCCCGACGATGATATAATGTAGAAGGATTTAAAAAATCCGAAAATTCAAAAGAGATTCAATTACAAGGAAGATGAAAAGAACTTTTGCAGAAATATTGGAGGGGAGGTAATTTCAATCTCTCCAACAGAGAGATTAGGTTCCTGAATTGTATGACTGGCAACAGAAATTAGAATTAAAACTTATGTAACAAAGCAGAATTTAATAAAATTAAAAATAAAATTATAATCGAAATAATTTTCGTATTAAATATAATGTCCTATATCCTGACTTGAGCCTCTGGATGGTAATTAAAGTGATTTATTGCCACTTAAGTCCATATCGGCTTATAGTATGCTTAATAAAAATATTCAAAAATTACAGAATCATTTTGAATTAATGTTACTCACTGATTTTTTTTTTTTTTTTGACCTTAAAAAAGTTCAAATATTTTTTTGATGGATGAATTTGTAGTGTGAAGTGACATATTTTGAGCTTATCGATTACTTTACAGCCAAAATGGACGCAAGTAACACACCATTAGCAATTTTCTCAGGTCTAAGAAAAGCCTTTGATGTGTTCCCCACAAGATTTTATTAAAAAAAAAAAACAACAAAAATAAATTGAATTTGAGGACTCCCTTTGAACTGGATTTCTTCTTTTGTCAAGGATACAACGGCAATTCTTAAAGTTCACGCTAATTTCTCGAAGTTCATTAATTACGATGGGTGTTCCCCAAGGTTCAATTATGTCTCCTCTTTTATTTAATTTCGTTATTAATGTCTTCAAATTCCTAAAATTATTTGTTATGCAGACGATATAGTTTTATTGTTCTCCGCTAAAGATGAAAATTTTTAAAATTCAATTATGAAATTAACAATACCAGACATAACAACTTTTATTTTAAAAAAAAATGAACTCGGTAATAACTATACTAAAAGTATTATTATAGTGAGGTCCGGTGAACAAAATGGCCAAATTTCTTTCGAAATTACTCCATCCTCAAAAACAGACTGCACTCGTTCCATTGAGATTAGGGCTGTGTGATCTGTAGCTCCGTCCTGTTGATAATAACCTTGTCTGCATTAATCACCCATCTATATACTAAAACTCTTGCGTATATTTATTTATTTATCTGTAATTCTATCTCCTCCTAGACGGTTTGAGCTAGCGACTTGAAATTTTCAGGGCAGGCTTATCAATAAAGGACCTGCTCTATCGCCAAAAATCAGTTGTAATTTAATTTGTGAAGTTGGTGAAATTTTAAATTTTGCAGACACACTTTTCTTACATTTCCACAAATCAAGAATTTTACTGGTCAACCATTTGCACACGTGATTCTTAGATTTAGTGTTTTTAACGGTAAGACCTGCCTGCATCAAAGCCTCACGAATATTAACTTGCATTTCATAGAACATTTCATTCGGCGAGTTGGAGTTAAAGAACCGTTCCCAATTAAGTGTCGGCAACAAGTCTTTGAATTTGACCCAGTCGACATTATTAAAACAAAACTTTACTTTCCAAACGCCATCCGCTGAACATCTTTTAATACATAAGTTCTTGATCTTACATATTATCGCATAATGGTCGCATTTCGGAAAGACGTCGGTTACTAGTTTTAGACTAGACCATTGAATGGGGACAAATATTTGATCGAGTGTCGTACTAGATGATGGGGTTTCCCTGGTCGGATTAGTAACATTGGGCTGTAGGTTCATGGCATGACAAGTATTTGGGTGATTCCATGTCAAGTGGACCAAAATAAGAAAATGGCCCCAGTTTACCTTCCCCAGTTTTCTTGAAATTTTACACACTTATTCCTACAGGGTAGACATGAAAATATACCAAGCAAGGGGGTTCGGAATAGATGTCGACGGAACGGATGTCGACGGAAATGATGCACCTGGAACAGATGTCGAACGGAATAAATGTCGACGCAAAAACCAGTGATGCCGAACATTATGAACTTTATCCGACCCGGAGACAATAATCGTTGACTTTGAACTTGCCGCCATGCAGGCCATCCATGCAGTGTTTGGCGAACATGTAACGGTTCGTGGATGCTATTTCCATTTGACTCAGAGCACATGGAGAAAGATATGAGGTGGGACTGGTTACGCGCTTCCGTGACAGTGAGAATTTCCGACACTTAGTGGGTAAGTTGTATGGCCTAGCTTTCCTGCGAGTGGAGATGTGCAGAATGGAATGACCTTGCTTCGTGAAATGATGCGCGAAGGAGCAGATGATTTACTGATCTACTTCAATACCAACTATATTAATGGTGCTTTTCGACCGGTGCGCTCCAGGCAAGGAACCCTCCGACTCCGGCGATGTGCCCCTATGTTTACCCCTTCCATCTGGAACATGTTTGCGGCCACTCTGGGTGACGGGCACAAACCAACAGCCATGCGGAAGCCTGGAATACCAAATATATCCATAAACACCCGACAATCTGGAGGGCCATCCATGCTTTGCAGTAGGACGCCCCCCTTAAAAGGAAGAACCAAAAGTTTGAGGATTTAACGAGACGGTTGAAGACAATATGTCAGGATAATGTGGACGCAGAAAATCAATTGCCCATGTCCTGTTTGGAGTCGGTCGGTTAACACGATTGTAAACATTTTATGCAAATTTATTACAAACAACAATAAATAAAGTACAAAATATAAAAAATACTGTCTTTCATTTAATATACATAAAGGCTGTGCTAAACATCGATATCTATTCCGTACCACCGCTGTTGTTTTGCGTCGACATTTATTCCGTTCGCAATCTATTCCGGGTACATCATTTCCGTTGACATCTGTTCGGTCGACATCTATTCCTAAAACTCCAAGCAAGAACATTCTATTTAGTTCGGTTGGTGTGTTATAGCCCTCCAAAAAATGGCTTAAAGAACAGCGGTCGACAAAATGTGATTGAGTGACTAGTTTTGAGTTGAGGCTATGTTTTAACTATTAATGCTGTAAATAAAATTCTTTGAAGCCATATGCAGTTTTTTGGTGCAAATACAAAAACCGAAGTTTTGAGGCTTGTACTAAAATATTGAGTGCCCAACTTTTGCCCAAAGTTGACAAAAAAACCCATTGTTATTTGTCACGTCAAATTTATGCCCAACTTTCAATGCACACAGCTTCCATGGAAATGAACTAAATCAGATGCTATTTTGAGATATAACTAATACTATTGATGCTATAAAGCCTGCAAAGTTTAAAGCTCTATAAGCTTACACTTTTTGAGATCTGGCCACATAAAGTTGGATGAAAAAATAAGGTTCCAGAAAATAGGGTATGTTTGGGAGAAAATATTTCAAATGTCATAACCTCAAATTTCAAAATTTTTTATCCTGTGTGAAAGAGCAGATTTTTCTCTATCAGAATCATATTTGATCAGCCTGTAATGTTTAAATATGAAAGAGTAGAAATTATTTGAAAAGTGACAAATTTTAGTTATTTGCCGTTTTATTTTAACGCAAACTATTTGTTATTGTATGGTATTTTTCTTATACTTTTACTGTCTTTAACATGCTGTTGGCCAAATTAAGGAAACAGTTAGTTCTCATATGTTGTACTTTTTGTTTGAAGCTACAGTAGTTGCCTTAATGGCATTATAGCCCATTGCACTGCCAGAAAACTACATGAATGAGTATTCTAGTGTGTATTTTCAACAGTACTTGTATTTTAAACAGAACTTGTATTTTATTTAAATAAAAGTATTATTACACTTTGGTTGGTTCATACAAGTATTTAAATACAGTTTTACATCTTATTTGCAAGTTTAATCAATTGATTGGCTATAATTCCTTGGGGCTGTTTCTTGCATTTTATTCAGTTGTGTCTAAAGCAGCGTTGCCAGATTGGGGGATTATTTCTCCATTTTGGGGAAAACATTTTTTGGGGGGAATAATTTGGGGAAACAAAATATGTGGGGAAAAATTTGGGGGACGCCATTTTTTTGGGGGGGAATTTTGGGGAAAAATAAAAAATAATAATATAAATAGACAAAGCCTTGCACTTTCCGACGTTAAGGTTCAACTTCCAGCAGTTAAACCAGTCTTCGAACTGCTTCAGGGCGCACTGCAGCCGAGTGATAACGTGACATGGTTTTGGGCCACAGGGGAAGATATACAACGTTGTTTACCGAAATGGACTTGAATACACAACTACTTTACAATCTATGCCCAGCTTGCCTGTGTCACTGATTCATTTATCTTATCATTTTTTTTCATTATTTACTTTTGTACATATAATTTAATTTTCTTTTGTACCCAATTCATTGTTCATAAATCACCATTATTGGTTTAAAATGAATATGAAAGGCTTGGAGAAGGCTTTCTAGACTGTTTCTCATTTTCTTGCGTTTCGTTCATACTTTGTTATCATAGTTCAATTTTTAACATAAACAATCGTTAAAAAAATTACTCAATGCATCTTTTCCACCCGGGCGAAGCCGGGTAATATTGCTAGTTTTAATGATAAAATTACATTAGCCGGTTTCACGCTTTGAAACGGATTGAAAAAACGGTTTAAGAATAAACCATTTAAGTGGGTAAAACCGTGAAAAATGGTTTAAGCTTTATAATTTTAAACGGTTTATTTCTTTTCGGAAATTTGACTGCAGAGGGAGCTGGTTGTTATAACCATGATAGCCTCCTTGAGAATAGTGTACATGTGTGATTACAACTACAAAACATGTTTTAACATTTTGATTTTTTTAACGACATGATTTACTTTACCTGATATTTGCTTAAATATGGAAATCCAACAATATAATTCGCAATTGCGAGCTCTTCATCCAAATCCCAAGCTCTGATCAGACGCAGCTTCGACGAAGCGTGGTCAGCCATGTTTTTTTTTCTCAAAAAAACGAGATGTTGCGAAAAAAACGAAATAAACGAACGGAAAAAACGACGTTGGTGTCGTTTTCGTTTTTTCCTGATCGTTTAAACAAAAACCGTTTTTTTTTTCCTGAAATAAACGGTTTCTAAACCGTTTTTTTCGAAGCATGAAACCGCCTATTAAGTAAATGGTGTTGACAAAAATTAAGAAACTTCATATACCGTAAATACTGTATTTAGCGCCGGACCTCAAATACCGGCCCGCCTGCATTAAGCGCCTGGGGGTCCGCTGAATTTTTGCAAATAAGCGCCGGACCTTCAATAACTGCCCGGGCGCTTATTTTAGTTCATTTCGTGGATTTTTCTTCTCTTGCTACTTTCTCACGAGAATGTTTGCTCTCCCAAATGCCACTGCTAAACCGGAAATTATATACCAGCATGATTGTCTTCTAATTTCTTGCTTTTAATTTTGGATTCAGTCAAGCTTTTGATGAAAACTGAAAACTTCACAGTTATAGCATCAATTTTAATCTCGCAACAGTAAAGTAGGCTGAAAACCATTCTACACAGGCTACAGCCAAACAGTTTAGCATTGATCCTAACGGGAATGGAAAGCACAGCAGGATACTTTATAAAAGATGAAGGAGAAGGGCGAGAATTTTGCATAATAGTATCCATCACAGTTGTGCAGAATTTTATAAGCGCCGGACCTGTAATACCGGCCCGCCTGCATTAAGCGCCTGGGGGTCCGCTGAATTTTTGCAAATAAGCGCCCGGGCGCTTAATACAGTTTTTACGGTATGTAATTCAACAAGATAACATTACAAAAACAAAATTCATATAAAAACTGACAGTTGATTATAATTAATTTACATTTTATTTTAAACTCCATGGGAAACGAATTACTATTTAATTTGAATTCAAATTAAAGAATTCAGTTTCTTTAATAATGTTAGGGGTTAACAGATAAGTCTTCATTTTTCATTTAATGTAATGAACATACGAAACTGACAATTTTTTTTTTAGTTATACAATTAAACAAACATGACGAGTAAAAGCTTTCATTTTCTTTATAAACATACAAAAAATTCTGAATACACGTTCATAAAAGATATGTTAAATCAAAAACTAACTTTTTATTTAATAATATCTACGAAACGGGTCAGTTTGAAAGTGTTAATTGATACACAAACATGTCTTAAATGTTTTTATTTTCATTGTATACATGAAAAGTTTTTACGTCAGTCTATGCGGCGACATTGTGAAACATGCATTCATGCCAGAAGGAGTGAATTAGAACACTTATTATTGATGAAAATAGGAAAGAAAATTCCACAGCCTGGGTTCGGACCAGGAATCTTCTGTTCACCGTGCAGACGCGCCAACCAGTTGCGCCACTGTGGACATGGAAGCATTAACGCTATCTATATGTCCTTAGGGCTGGTTGGAGCAGTACCCAGTTCGTAGGCTTGAACTATCTTTCCTACTGCGTATAATCGTTCCTGGTTCGAACCCAGGCTGTGGAATTTTCTTTCCTATTTCCATCAATAATTTCAACATCTGAGGTTTGGCGTGAAGTAAAAATAAAAAAAGGAAAAAAAATCCTCTTAAGACCTTTCATATATTAATCTAGAACACTTATTGTAAAACATTTGCATGCTTCATAAAAAACAAGTCACATTATTGTACTGTACGCAATGTGTTTTTTATTCTTTTTATTACATGATTGACCATGATTTTGACGTGGTACAGAAGTACGGGTTGAGTGGCATATTACGTCTACGTCCAACATTTTTTAGCTCAAAAACAATACCCAGAGAAAAAAAATAAAACAGGGAAATGTTGCTTAGATTTGATCCCTCTATTGTGACTGGTGTCAGTGTGTTTTGTTTATAGTTTTAGAAGAAATATATAAAATTTGTTCATTTTGAAACTATTTCCCCGGAGTTCATTTGTTTGGTAGTTGTAACTGTGTAGAATGAATTTTGTGCTCGTACTGTTTGTGGATGTAGTGGGTTTTGAAACGTGTGGGCGCTGTGTTTGTGATTGTTGGTGGCGATTTGAAGAGTGAATGTTGTGTTGTTTGATTCACAAAATGTTGCTGGAAAATTATATTTTTTTTTTTTTGTTTATAAATCTATATTGCGTTGTAGAAGTTGATTGTTATCCGTTGCGTAGATGATTACCGGGTAACAATGGCTTAAAACCTTTCTGTTAATTATTGTTAATGAGTTGCGGCTGCTTTTCCCTTTGTTGGGAGCGCGTTTTTTTTTCGAGCGTGTAGGCACTGGAGCTGACGACATGACAGCGATCGTTCGACCTTCTTCCCCTCCCCGATGCGGCGACATCGCTACATAGTCGGAAAATCATGCCAATAATTATTGTTAATACTCTCTGACACTTCTCACCTTATTTATCTGGTATAAAGCACCAATGGGAGGCCAGCGCCAAATCTCGAAACCGCATTGGTCGTCTCTTGATTTGACTTGACCAACCATTTACCATCGAAGTACAATCGAATTTCCATCGATGGTTTGTAAACCACCATCGCTGGCAATCGGTGTTTTATAAAAATCGTTCGATGGTTGAAAACCATCGAAATTTCGATTGATCGACGAAAAAAACCATCGATGGATCGCACACCACTATAGTCACGATAGTACTATCGAATACTATTTTAGGGACTATCGCGCATCACTAAATGAGAT
>JAHWFO010007476.1:0-19346 GCA_023313115.1 Rhysida immarginata
ACGTTGCTAATATCTTCAAAATTGACGCCAAGAACGTGCCTCGGTTTACGATACTTCGTATGCCAGTTCATATTCAATGAGTTCTTCAGTATTCCATTCACAATCTTATTGTCGTGAGTCTTCATCTTCTTTTCTCATAATCAAAAGGAGATCCTGTGTAAACTTTCCGATATGGGCCATGTTTAAATCCATGTGGATGGATTGGTTTTTCACCGTCCTTCTGTCCAGCTGAGCAGTGACCCTCAGGGTAACATTGGAATGACTGTAGTTCACTCCATCTGATTTTACAGATAGTCGCCCACGCAGGCATGCCATAGAGGAGTATGGTCCGGATAATCGATTTGTACTGAAGTAGCTTATTGTCAATGCTGAGGGCGCTGTCGCGACCCATGACAGCTATGATACTGTACTTAGCCCTATTCGCTTTGTTCAGAGCATAGAACATATGCCGGTTCCATGAGAGTCTTGTGTCAATGATAACTCCCAGATAATTGTAGTTGTCCACCCAGTCCAGTTTCTTATTGAACAGAACAAGAGAATCTGGGGGACGCTTGAGCTTTCTATTGAGGTACAAAGCCTTGCACTTTCCGACGTTAAGGTTAAACTTCCAGCAGTTAAACCAGTCTTCGAACTGCTTCAAGGCGCACTGCAGCCGAGTGATAACGTGAGCCGGCTGGTGTGCTCATGTCATAATGGCAGTATCATCCGCATAAAATACAGATTACAATTGTCGGGTTTCGGGAAATCTTGTACAAAGTAATTAAATAGCACAGGCCCGAGGACAGAACCCTGAGGGACACCGGCCTTTACAACATGTAGCGTAGAAAGATTTTCTCCAACTTTGGCTTGATAGCATCTGCCGTCATGAAAAGATTTCACCAACAAAATCAAATCAGCAGGGAACTCGTCTCTGATCATTTTGTAGACAAGGCCATCATGCCACACTTGGTCAAAAGCTTTACTGACATCGAGAAATACCACCTCACAGTACCTGGAGAAGTTCAGGAGGGTGCTTAGGTCTTCAACGAGCCTCCATATCTGCCTCGGACAAGAGTGGACAGCACGAAATCCAAACAGCTCTTCCCGAAAAAGGTCATTTGCTAGACAGTGGTCTTGAAGTCTGACGAAAATCGTTTTCTCCAACACTTTGGTCATCGTGGGTAGCAGGCTAATAGGTCGGTAACTCGCCGGAATTACAGGATTTTGCCCCTGCTTGGGGATACTCAACACAATAGATTGCTTCCAAGCCACAGGGAAGTAAGAAAATTTCCAGCAGACGTTAATGATATTACAGAGATAGTCAATAAAGCTTTACTCACCTTGTCTCTTCCTGGTGTCTTCTTCTTTTTCAGTGTACTTATGATGGTGGCGACCTCTCCAGCCTCGATGCTGTTCTTCGTTAAATGCTGTGGGACTTCATGAAAGTTGACAATACCTTCTTCCACACGCTAAGACATGATTTGGCTCTGGGGCTTATCGTTGGTAGGAGTAACAACCTCATTTCCAGTAAATCTGCAATGACTTGGGCCTTGTCAGCCTACACATAGTCACCCTGTGGTGTACGGAGTGGAGAAAGCGTAACATTCTTCTTCTTCTGTAAAGCTCTGACCATACTCCAAATGGAATTGTCGCGAGCCGACAAGCTTTTGAGTTTTTCATTCCATCTAGCGTCGCGAAGCTCTTTTATCTCTTCTTGAACTCTTCGCACTAACCTGTTGTACTTGGTTTTGAGCCAAGGTTCACGATAGCGTTGCCATAGTCTACGGGTCCTGTTTCTTTCAGCAATTAGGCGTTGGATTCCAGGAGTGAGTTGGATTCGATGAGAAGGTTTATTCTCTTATGGATACTTACTAGCTTCTATGGCACTGTTAATACATCTGGTGATGTCATCAACAAGTTGATCGATGTCCTCTGTATAGTAAGCAACGTCGGGATGGTACCTATATTCCTTTCGCTTTCGGGATACGCTTTCGGGGAATGCCTCTAGCGTTTCATATCACGCACCGAAGTTCACCTTTGTTGATTACAGTATAACGTTGTGCAGCCATACTAAAATTAGTTGGTCGTAAGGAGCCAACTCAACTGTGGGTAACTTTTGCCTAGATTAGAAAACAGATGAAAGACACGTCCTAATAGTTGTTTATACATACCTAGTAGGTCGTTGATGTTGAGGCCTTTATCTTCCGGCGTAGACACAGCGGCAGCATAGGATTTGCCTGCTGTCATTAGAACTAGACATCATTTGAACCTGGGGGTATTTTGGACATTTCGTGTAGCTTGATGTCTGCTCTCCACCACATCTGATGCACTTTGGGAGGTCTTGTCCTTTGATCTTGGGGCAATCTCTTGACTGGTGCCCCTCAGCACATTTATTACAACGAGGATCTTCCGTGCAGCCCATGGATACGTGTCCGAAGCGCAGGCAATTGTAACACTAGTGGCTTCTTGTTCCTTCGAAAGGCCTCCACTGAAACTGCCAGCGGCCCAATACGTGTTATGTTTTTCAAGGACTGGTTGTGTTCGGTGTTCGGGAGTAGAACCAAAACCATCGGCATATCAATGAATCCTTTGGCTTTCCTCAATCGAATAACTTTTTCCTGGAAGTAGTTGGCACTTTTTAGGTCTTCTTGGAAGTCATCGACGTCATACGTAACATCCACATTACGAATTACGCATTTCACGACCTTCTCCGACTTCAGTTGATGATGCTGAATTTTTAAAATATTATCAAACTTAATTCCAGAGACTAACCTGTTGTGTGTTTCTTCATCTTCACATTTAACTTTGACGGTTTCAGCTCTGCCCATATGAACGGTGATCTTTTCTACTGGAACATGCTTCTCGAGTTCAGTTAAAATTGTCTTAAACGGGACGCCATGAGTCCGCACGATAATTGGCGGTACATACCTCTTCGTGATCCTATGGCCTTTATTAGCCGAGCGACCTTGAACATTCTTTGGATTCCTCATTCTAGTCGCGTGACGACTTCTTCGTTTACTCTGGAAACGGTCTTTAGGTTATTGATTCACGTGCCTTTTCTGAATTTTTTATTAGCAACACCAATCCAGGGTCTGCTATCCACTTCTTCATCGGTTCCATCAGAGTGACTTCTCTTATAGCCACTGTTGTCGAGCAGTCACTATTTTCAATTATATCCATAGACTCTAAACTTTTAGCACAGGCAGTGTTATTAAAAACATTACTTACCTTGCTGTTATCAACAGGTGTATCTTCCTTGGATTTACCTGCCTTCGGAGTACCGGAGCATTTCCCAAAGGCTTCCTTCAGTTCGCTTATCTTTTCAATGACATCTCTACGAGAGTGCTTGATTTCCTTGTTGATACCTTCGAACTTCTCTTCAAAACTTTTATGTAGGGATTCGACTTTTTCTTCCCGTGCCCTATATTTAGCATTTATTTCATCCCGGGGAGCTTCTAACATTTCGTTGAACACTAGGTCAAAAGCAGCAAACCTATCATCCAAGCAGGCATCCCGGTAGGCCTTTTCGCAGGACACAGTTTTATCATCTGCCACTAGCAATGACATTTTAGCTGTCTCTAACGTGGTTAATTGGGACGAAGCCATCATAATCCTAAAATATAATTGCACAGAACAAGGGGGGGAGTAACCTGGCAGCTAGGTGTTCTAAAGAAGCCGTCCTAAGAAGGACGCACCTAGCTTTAAGGAAAAAAAAGAAAACAAGTCAGGTTTGCGAGAAAGTTAATTCTACACCAGGGACCCACTCGTGAATAATTAGAATAATAATAGGTGATATGAATAGTCTTTAGCTAGGTTTGAGAGGAAATTAATCCCAACGCCAGGGACCCAGAAGGATAATGAGCGTCTTGATGTACTGGTTTACGGGAATATAATTCCAACGCCATGGACCAGCACATAAGACGTAACAGAAGGTGAATATCGCCCTGAAAAGGACGCACCGTGAAATGTGAGTAATGAAATGATACCTTGAAGAGCTAGTCCTGTGTCCTGTCCGCATGAGATCGATATGATCTATGCTAAATGTTACTGTGTGCCTTAGGGCTATTTATATATAATAGGGACCAATTAGGTTCCTTTACAAGTTGATACACATTTTCACAAAGCCAATCAGGTAAATTACAGCCAAGAATACAGAATAAATTTGAAACAAAATAAGCCAATTAATTGCGAGCAGGACACAAGTACACCAAAGAATAAATAAAAATAAAAAGAGGGTGAAGTAGCCAATAAACGAGCGCGGGGGGGGGGGGACAAAGGTTATCTCTACATAAGTCAGAGAGAAGGACCAATCCGGTAAAAGCCAAAAAGAAGGTCGAAACAAAGAGCCTCAAGCCAGGGTCCACTCAGAGAACCCAAAAGCTGTTAGTGCACGTACCTAAGCAGGTTATCCCAGTCACTAAGGTCCACAGGGCCCTTGTCATTATAAAGGAGTTTGCTTCCCTGCTCTTTGTAAATCTCTAAAGTTTCAAGGAAATTGAGCTTCCTCCATTCGCAGGTACGGTGGAGAACTTCGAAGTTGTCAGGTTTAGCGTCATGTCCAGTCTGTATAATATGCTGCGCGAAGGCAAAAGCTTCCGGATTGTAGTTGCGGATGTACCTGAAATGATCTTTGGTCCTGGTAGTAACTATCCTCCGTGTCTGCCCGATGTAAAAGGAGTCATACGTCCCGCAATTTAATTTTTACATCCCAGAGCTTTGGTCAGGTTGTATTTTATCCTTGGCCGACCCCAGAAGTCTCCTGAGAGTGTGCGAGCTTGTATATGAGATCCTGTGTCCGCACACTCTCAGGAGACTCTTGGGGTCGGCCAAGGATAAAATATAGTCTTGTTGAAAAATGGAAAAGCGGTTTTAGCTCATTGTGTTACCATTGATGTTATTTATCCACACTTAAGGTAATTTGGTTTTTTATTTTGTTATATAATAAACATTTTGTATACTTTCAGTCTTACCTAATTGGTTAGGTTATCTTTCATGATTTAGCTATAAATAAGTCTGTCTCCCAACAATTTTTACATGCAGTTATTTAACTATGGAAAGTCTTCACATCTCTTATTGTTCTTATTTTGGCAGTAGAGTGCACTGCAGCTGGGCATGATTCTAAACCTTAAAAATCCAAGATAAGTTATTTTGTTATATTTATAAGCTATTTATTATTGTTCAGAAATGTTATTTACAACACTCGGCTAAAAGGAGCGAACTAAATCAGTCATTTAGCATCATACAAAACCATTAAAATCGTTAAAAAAACACTTGTTTTAAGGTTCAAAGCCTAAAAAGTTTAAAACAAATCAAAATTACAGTTTTAGGCTACTTACTTGTTCGATTAAAATGTCATTTCCTCAAAAATTGCTTGTTCTGCATGCTCTAACAAGGAACTAGCAAGATGGCGCCAGCCCCTTCGATCTGGCTTCACTTCACGTTGTTGTATAGCTATCAGCATTCCAGTTGTTTTAGCGTTCTGTGGGTGAACCCGTCGGAGAAAAATTCCGAGGTCGTCAAATATTGTGTCTACACTCGCGTCGCAACATTCGGGAGCCATACACGGCACATCTTTAAATAGGACAAGACTTCCCGTGACTTTTGGCCACTCACTTTATATAGGATAGCAAAACTCGGAAATTTTTTCATTTAAGCCCTTGATGTGGTTCAGTTCAAGCAATCTTAATTTGTAGACGTTTGACAATATCATAATAAAGCAGTGACGATTTTATGTTTATTAATTAAATAAACTAACTTGGGACAGAACCAAAAAGCTTTCAATAATGAATTTGAGCTATTCAGTATCTTGGGTTTACACTGGGCAACAAAATTTCAAAACGTTTATGCTTCCGACACGATGATAGTCATTTTTTAATAAATTCAATGTGCTGAACACGAATATGACTAATAAAAACTTAACAGGCTACGGTCTTTTAGTAATGTGTACTTGAATGGAGGTTCTTGAATTATCTATGGCCTTTACCAAGTGTTTTACAAGGCTGAGCTTGATGCATAAAGGAGGAATGATGATTTTTGTGTGGTTCTGCCAATAGTCGGTGCTATACATTCATTTCTCCAGGCTTAAAGAATGCTCTCGGAGGCCAGTCTTTCTAGAGATATTACAAATCGATTGCTTTGCTATCACATTGCTAAAAAAACATCAGTAATTTTCAATATCTCTGTTGCAAACCCATACTGAAGATGGCTACTTTGTAGCCGAAATGTACATATATAATGTTCAATAAACTCATATTGTGGAAAAGTGGTATCTACCGTCTCTCTGCATACAAGTATCCACAGACAACTTAGGTCAGTAAATTATATTTTCTCTATAAAATATTTGTTATTACCATCAACAGAGACACTATCCAGATCTGCCAAAATATACTTGCTGTAGTTAATCCTCTCCAATATAACGGATAATACTTCAATATCTGTGGAACGAGGTCCAGGCAACTTTTTTCAATATGATATTCGTGTTCCGCTTGTTAGATATTTTCCAGATAATATACTTTCACTTACGAACAAAAATTAAGCAAAAACTGTGGAATGGAAACACCAAAAAAGTTGACTTTCGTATCTCATCACTGAAGATAGCTACTTGGTGGCCGAAATACGTATCCGGCATTTCAAATCTCCTTGTGGATTAGAGGTTCACTCCCGTTTTGGTTTCACATAAGAAGGAATTTCATTCTTACCCAGCGTTATAAACACAGACATACAATGTTTAATCTACCGTAATTCCTATTGAACAGAAATTATTTTAAGATATAGCATGTTTTATTAAACATAGAATAGATTGTGAATTCATGATATTTGACTTCACTCCTGAATTTATATAAAAGTATCAGTTACTCTAAAATTGATTTTAGACTTATGACTTTGAATCATATTTCTTCTTGAGAATCCGTTGGGGTATATAATATTTGGTTTATGCAATTTACAATTTAATTTTAAAAGATAAACAATATGAGAGATACTGTCAGAAAGGAATTGGACTAGAAATTATAAAGCCACTTGCATTATGGTAAAAAAAGTAATGATGATGCAACAAAACAAAAAATAATCACAACGCCGTTATTCGTTATTTATAAATACGGCAACACATTTTTTGTTATGCATTTTTACCTGTGTTAACGTGGACGAATACGCATGAAACTTATATGGTTGGAAAGTTGTGTGCTCTAGATGTGCACAATATATTTTGTTTTGTGTTTGTTCACGTTAACACAGGTAAAAAGCGTTTCAAAAAAGGTAGCATTAAGGAACAGGTTGTGTACCATATTTGTCAACGCATGTAGCATTGCCTTTTTATCGTTTTTTTTAAATAATAAATATCAAATTAACTCAAATCATTGTTGAAGTTCATTTGAAAGAATTTTAATTGTTGTGTCGTTGATGTTTATTTGAAAGCATTGGAAAACCGTATAACTAATACTCTGCAGCTTTAGGAAGTCAACGAACTGATTTCAGAACCTGAAGGTCCACAAGTATAATATAGTAACTTTAATGTACCTATGGAAACAACTGCTTAAAAAATGTTGTTAACCCACTATTCAAACTATTACTATAATTAATAGGTAAGCATTTTATGTATTTTTCGTCGTTTTCTGAGCTGTTTTAAGGTTTTTTCATACACTTTGAAAGTAATATTTTAGTTTAAAATAAAATAATTACCAATTTTGAAGTTTTTGATTTTTATTTATTTTTTAAAATTTTTTGTCAACACTCTTTCTTTAGTGACAAAAAAAAGTTATCGATATTTGGTACGAAACAGACCATAATTTTCCACAGTGCGACGGGGGAAGAGACGCAGAGATAGGGAGGGACAGTTTAGCTTAAATATAAATATTAAATTTAGATAATTCGATAGATATATTAAAAGATACGTTTAGAATGCTTTAAATATTATTACGATAAATTTTCAAAGTTTTCATTGCGGTGAAATGAATCGGGAGTGTCAGAAATGTCATGCAAAGCATTATGGGTATTTATTGTATTATCTATATTTCATTCTTCAAAGTTTATTAATAAGCAAGATTGAGGCTAGAACAATTAAATATATACACTGAGTGGCCAAATTATTATGACCACCTGACAGTTTTAGGCAAATGAGGTATTGCGTCACAGCACTGCCGCTAGAGGGCTAGATAGATATAAAAAAGGGAATGCAGATGAGGTGAACCATCAGTTGCACTGTGTTTTTTTGGACGATATGGGCAAAAAACGTGATTTAACTAAGTTTGAACGCGGGATGATCGTCGGCGCGCGCAGTGTCGGAACCAGTATCAGCAAAACAGCTGAACCTGTGAAGTGTTCAAGAGCAGCAGTTATTAATGTTTACAGAGAGTGGACTTCCAAGCAAAAAACCGGCTCTCAACGTCAAGCGTGTGGTCGTCACAGGCTCCTCAATGCTCGAGCTGAAAGGTGATTGGCCAGAGTTGTCCAGGGCGACAAAAGAGCAACAGTGCGACAAATAGCGGCAATTCTTAATCAAGGACAAACTGTGACCACCTCTGAACGCACTGTTCGCCGCTCATTACACCGTTTAGGCTATGGAAGCCGACGACCAGTTCGAAAGCCTCTACTGTCAGCCTTGAACAAGAGCAGACGTCTCCAGTTCGCCAAGGAGCACAAGGATTGGACAGTAGATGACTGGAAAAGTGTCATGTGGTCCGATGAGTCACGATTTCAAATGCATCATGCAGATGGCAGGGTTAGAATAAGGAGAAAACAACACGAAAGCATGAACCCCACCTGCATCGCCACAACACTTAAGGCAGGTGGCGGCAGTATTATGGTTTGGGGGGGGGATGTTTTCTTGGCATTGTTTGGGTCCTTTGATTCCTCTGCACGAACGTTTGCGTGCCCAAGATTATTTAAGTATTATCGCAGATCAAGTACATCCCGTTATGTTAATGGATACTTCCAGCAGGACAATGCTCCTTGTCTTAAGGCTGGCATCGTCCTCAGATAGTTCGAAGAACATGCCGGAGAGTTTACCTTGCTTCGTTGGTCTGCACAATCGCCAGATCTCAATCCCATTGAAAATTTGTGGGATGAGATCGAACGGGCCATCAGGTAGCGGGATCCAGCACCATCAAATCTGCCGGAATTGGAAGGTGCAGTTCTTCAGATTTGGTCTCAAATTCCTCCTACAACCTACCAACATCTCATAGAATCCATGCCCCGAAGAATGCAAGCAGTAATAAGAGCGAAAGGTAGCCCAACACTGTATTAAGGGGGTGGTCATAATAATTTGGCCACTCAGTTTATATATTTCTCAGAAATGTGATCGAATTTCGATCATTGGGGGATCCTAGATTACATTAAATAGATAACAATGGTCAAAGCTTTAACAGAAAAAAAATTAAAGAATATGCCTGGCCAATAACGTTAAAGCTATTAAAAAGCCTTTGGGATGTTCATACGCCGCAATTTACAATTACCTCAAATTAAAAGATAATTATGGGATGAAAATATTTACTGAATGACGCAGCGGAGTTGTTTTCTCAAATATATTTAATTCTTTTATTTTCCATAGATGAAAATGTTTGAAATGACGATTCTTGAATCAGTAAGGTGAAAGTTTCCTTTCACTTTACTCAATACATTATCAATTAACAAAACCGTACAATTTTTTAGGTACATAAAGCAAAAAGCCTCTTTACTTCCAAAAAATAAATATTAATAACAAAAATCATTTTCTTTCAAAAAATAAAAATATACATTTTTTTCCATAGTTTCATTCAGAACCTAAATTGATAGATAAATAAACGGTTTTTTTAAACAGAAATCACTTACAATATTGGAATACTTAACCAATTCAACTCAGCGGTCAGAAATGTTCATCTAAACGGGCAAAAAATTAGAATGGAAGATGCAGAGTAAATTCTTTTATAATATTACTAAAGACATATCATAATATTTTCATATTATGGCAGCTGTTCTCCAGAACAAAGTAATTATATACATGCAGAAGTTTATTAAGCAAGAGTTTTCATAAAATATGAAATAATCGTTCACATATACATAAAATTTGGCTTTTTAATGGCAGTTGCCAGAAAACAGATGCCACTTATAAGTTAATTAACTACTATGGAAATAATAACTATGAAGCCTTTATGCATATGCTTTATGATGATGATATTTGTTTACTATTAGGAACTGGATATGTTGTGAAATAGAGGCCTCTTACGCACTATCGACATAAGTAGAACAGTATCGTTTACACGTGTGATTGTGGGAACACATCAATTTCCGAAGGCCGGAAAATCAATAACAACGCAATCGGAAACTGGTAAGTTGCGCCACCACTGACGTCTTCGTACTGTGGGAGCATCCGACCCTTCCTGATGGTGTTCTTTATTTAATAGAGTTAATATCTCTATATCTTTCTAATTAAAGAATCACGATGGGCCCGCGGAAGATGCGAACAATGCGGCTCCACAAGGCCCCGTGTTTCTGAAGTCCACATGCCATGATTTTCTACAATACAAATATTTATGAAATTACGCGCCGCATTTTCCACGATCCACCATTATCCAAAATAGCATTTTGCATGAGGCCTCGCTTTTTCTTGGAACTCGTCATTATCCTCGTTGTTTCATTTCATTTTAATTTATCGCTGTGCTTTTGCAAGTCCTTAAAAAGTATTTGGAACATGCCATTATTTCCACCTTCTTGTAATTAGGGGGGGGGGGGGTCCAGCCAACATTTGTATTCAATTCTTTCTTTTTAATAATAAAGCAACTGAAATTACATCTTCGACATCCATCTTGAGAGGTAGCACACGCGATGATCAACGTCGAAAAGAAGGTGAGAACACTTGGGAGCTATACAAACGGTGGTATCGTTTGTTTACCCATTCGGTCTTCCGTCGTCGGTTTCCTATTGTTTTGAGTTGTTCGCAACCACAGTTGCCAGTAATTAGCCAACAGGCCGTAAGAGGCCAGAGGCAGGGGAGACCATAAAAGAGTAAGAAATTACCTCCCCCCTCCCAGTTGGATAGCAAAAGCCCTGAGTTAATCTATTTTTTACTCCTTTTTAGGAAATTATTAATCCTCACGTTTGTTTATCAAAAGACTAATTTTCTCGAGATATACATTTAACAACGGAAAATAGCTCTTTTCTTCTTTTATTTTTCATGATTTCCGATCGAATAATATACCACATGCTAGGTGTTGCTATTTGAAAACGTTAATAGTTCTACGGACTGTTTGACTCCTACCTCTCTGGGACATTTTGGACGAAACATGATTTTAACGTAGATCTTGTTTAGAAGAATCTACTCACTTATTTTTACTCCTTTACATGCTGCGGCGTGAGGGAAGGTACTAACGCTGGAGACCGACTACGTCAACCACCAGAGATGAGGTCAACCTGCAGCTACCGAACCCGCAGGGTAAAAGAAGAAAACTTTGACTTATCTCCCTTTCTGTGAAGAGGCGAAGGCAAACTCTTATAAAGTTTAGAAACTAATTGACCCAGCAAATCGCGGATGTTAAGCAAGCAGGAGAATTATTTTATATTATTCTACACCTAAATACAAATAAATCTCTTTTATTCTGAATTGAATTGGTAACAAAGCAAACAAGTTTTATGTAAAATAGTGTCGCAGCCACAAGTTACTCTAAAGCGATGCCATAAACGTAGGCAGCGCTTTTTTTAACTCTGCTTGCACCCTTAGAGAAACTTTAGATAAAATATCGTCCTACCTACAAGAATTGGTCAAAATACAACCTCTGACAATTAAGTTCGGTGAATGATGTCACACCCTAATATGTGCGAGTTTTACTCGAGTAACAATGCATGTGAATACAAGCGCAGTCATTGTTTAAGCAAGTTCAGACACGTCACGTTTGTGCGTGCAATGGTTTAACAGATGCTCATTTCATCAGTTGAAGGTGCAGCGTGCGCACGTAACTGTGGAAAATGGATCAAAGAGTAAATTTGTGCTTTTGTTTTAATCTTGGTAAGTCTGCAGCAGAAACTCACCATATGCTAAAGGATGTCTATGGTGATGAAGTCGTATCTTTAAAGTGTGTTTATGACTGGTTTAAACGTTTTCGTGAGGGTCGGGACAATGTCGAAGATGCTCCCCGAGCAGGGAGACCTGCTACAGCACACACCGTTAGTAATGTGGACAAAATCCGGAATCTCGTCATCGCAGATCGCCGAATAACAATTCGAATGTTGTCGGAGGAGCTACAATTCAACCGAGAGACTATCCGTAAAATTTTAACTCAGGATTTAAGAAAGCGGAAAGTGTGCTCGCGGCTTGTGCCTCATCACTTAATGCCCGAAGAGAAGGAAGTTCGTGCCGAAGCATAGCTCATCCACCTTATTCACCAGACTTGGCACCGGCAGACTTTTTCTTGTTCCCACGCCTGAAACGGGCATTAAAAAAACACAGATTTGCGGACATTCCAGACATTCAAGTAAATGTGACACGTGAACTTAAAGCCATCCCTAAGGAGGTATTTACCAGGAGCTTCCAGGACTTATACACCCGACCCCAAAAGTGTATTGCCTTCCAGGGTGATTATTTCGAAGGACAAAAAAGTAAATGTGGCTCTATCTGTTTTGCATTTTGTTGTGTGATCTCATTCACCGAACTTAATTGTCAGAGGTTTAAGAAGATAACGATGTCACACAATTCTTCGAGATTGTCTTTACAAAGTTTGGGAGGCGCTTCCTGATAGGACAAGAATAAAAAGAATGTCAGTGAACATAAGCATGGGCAACTAGATTATAGAATAATCTATCCATAATCTGGTTGGCCAAGACGTAAGTCTAAAAAAGCATACTTTTACCACTAGGCGGCTCTGAAGGTTGTCAACGTCAATCTACTATCATCACTTTCACTTCCTGAATTGTGCCGTACAAGGAATCATGGGCGTAGCCAGAATTCATTTTGAGGGATGAGGTCAGGATACCCTAGGGAGGAGGAAGTTAAATATATATGTGAGGAAATTACATGACAGAAGTTTAACTAATATCATTTCCAGCTTTAAAGAATACAGGCAACACCAATATCCCAAATTTTTCACGTTTCCCAGTTTTTGTTGTCAAATTCTGCCGAACATCACATATACAGATTCCTTCAACTTCTTCCCTTTAATTAAAGTCTTTTCCCGAAAAAAATTCCTCAAACTGGTTGATTAATTGGAAGACCATTTCCGTTGAGGTCAAGGATACAAGTATTAAGGCACCACTCCTGGCGGAAAGGGGGGAGGCACGTGCAACACTTTTCTTGGTGTTCAAAGGGTTAAAAGATGCTAAAGGGTTTATTTTCCATCGATTTTTGATTTTTTGACGTATTTTAATGGATATTGACTGATTTTATTGAATATTAATGAATATTGATTGATTTTATTGAATATTGATGAGTATTGATTGATTTTATTGCAGGTATTGACAGGAGTTACATACCAAGTACCCAAAGGATTGGTTGGAATTTCATTCCGAGTGTCCAAAGGGGTTGGTTGGTATCCAAAGGGGTTGACAGGTTTTTGATGGGTTGTGGGTGTGGCTGATGATGGATGGGTTTTTGTTGCATTCGGCCTAATGTCGAAAAAAGGGTTACCCATTGAAATTTAGGGGATGGTAAAAAAAATCTGGCCCATAACATTCGTTTTTACCTGATTACTGATTTTCTATTGTGTTTAGAATCACCGGACTTTTTTATTTTTTTCATTAAATACTCTGCCTAATTAACATCATTAAAAAAAATAGAGACTTTTACAATACTGCATTATAAAAACGAAGACTAGTTTCGGCTTTATTACCTGCCTTTCTCAAGTCTGCATAAGAGAGGGGTTACAATGCTTTATATACACAATCTCTGGTACACGATTGGCTCATAAAATGCTTGTAATAGATAAATCTTGGAAAAGAAGTTATTGCATCATCTTGAAAAATGGGGAAGTTGCATGAAAATTTTAAATTATTATTTTCAATAGTATTCGTTATCAATATCTAGGAAGTGTAATTCGTTTGTGAAAAAAATTTATAGTTATTTTTAAAAAAAAATGTTAAAGTTGACACCACAAGAAAACGATACGTCATAGCCTGTGAGTAATATGATGTCATTTGCCTGCTCCTCACTATCATCGACAATGGTTAAAGCTTACAGCCAACAGTGCTTAATAATCAGATCGAGCTTTGAGCTTAATCATTGCGTTTGATGGAAAGTGACGTCAGATATCGTTTTTGTTGGGAGGCGTGGTTTCACGTTTTTAGCGCTAATTTTAATAGGTTTCTTTAATATTTCGAATAAATTTAACAACGATTTCGTATTCAGCATAACACGATCTGTATGAAACAGTGCTTTAATTTGTAAAAAAAATTCCATGCAACTTCCCCATTGTTGCATCATTCCATTGTTGGTATGGAAATATATGGCAACAATAACTTCAACTAAACAACTCTGTTCTTGAGTGGCATTGGATGTACATGATGGTTTGTATCTGTGTGCAAACCATACAATCTGAGTGGTAATTATTCACTACTTGGTAATCCGTTGTTACAATAGGTTGATTTAAATGCCAAATCTAACTTCAGATAGCATTCCCTACGGTTTATGAATTTTGTTCTAGTTTATTTACTAAAGTTTAGTGAAGATGAAAGTTAAAGACTTGATAGAAAAGCTTCAGTTAATAAGAGCGAAAACTGACGGAAATAAACAAGTACTGACTAACAGTGAGCAAATTTTATAATGAATTACGATTTACGAAAGTGACGATGCTAAATATTGGGCTAGGCTACGACATCTCATTTAACCTCACAGAATTAACGAAAAAAATAGAGGCTTTACAATACTGCATTATAAAAACGACGACTAGTTTCGGTTTTATTACCTGCCTTTCTCAAGTCTGCATAAGAGACAATCGACAATCGAACAGTGAAGTGTACATTTGTTAGGATGGGACGAAAGCAGCGCTTTCAAAAAGCTCATCCAACCAGAATAAACTCTAAATGAAATACATTGAGGTAGTCAAGAAGCCTAACCAACCCAAGCGGTCTTCCATATTATACAAAAAAGAAAATAAGATTGACGATTATCAGAAACAAAAAATAAACGAAATAAAAAAAAAATACAAGGAAAAATAAGATTATCACATCTTCCAGTAGTCTGGGAAAGGGACGTTGCTAATATCTTCAAATTTGATGTTAAGAACGTGCCTCGGTTTACGATACTTCGTATGCCAGTTCATATTCATTGAGTTCTTCAGTATCCCTTTCATAAGCTTATTGTCGTGAGTCTTCATCTTCTGTAACATAATCCAAAGGAGATCCTGTATAAACTTTCCGATATGGGCCATGTTTAAATCCAAATGGATGGATTGGTTTTTCACCGTCCTTATGTCCAGCTGGGCAATGGTCCTCAGGGTAACATTCTGGAATGACTGTAGTTTACTCCATCTGGTTTTACAGATAGTCGCCCACGCAGGCATGCCATAGTGGAGTATGGTCCGGATAATCGATTTGTACAGAAGTAGCTTGTTGTCAATGCTGAGGGCGCTGTTGCGACCCATGACAGCTATGATACTGTACTTAGCCCTCGTCGCTTTGTTCAGAGCATAGGACATATGTGATTCCATGAGAGTCTTGAGTCAATGATAACTCCCAGATACTTGTAGTTGTCCACCCAGTCCAGTTTCTTATTGAACAGAACAAGAGAATCTGGGGGATGCTTGAACTTCCTATTGTAGTACAAAGCCTTGCACTTTCCGACGTTAAGGTTCAACTTCCAGCAGTTAAACCAGTCTTCGAACTGCTTCAAGGCGCTCTGCAACCGAGTGATACCGTGAGCCGGCTGGTGTGCCCATGTCATAATGGCTGTGTCATCCGCATAAAAATACAGATTACAATTATCGGGTTTCGGGAAATCATGTACAAGGTAATGAAATAGCACAGGCCCGAGGACAGAACCCTGAGGGACACCGGCCTTTACAACACGGGGTGTGGAAAGATCTTCTCCAACTTTGCCTTGATAGGATCTGCCATCAAGAAAGGATTTCAACATCAAAATGAAATCGGCAGGGAACCCGTCTCTGATCATTTTGTAGACAAGGCCCTCATGCCACACTTGGTCAAAAGCTTTACTGACATCGAGAAATACCACCCCACAGTACCTGGATAGGTTCAGGGGGGTGCTCAGGTCTTCAACGAGCCTCCATATCTGCATCGGACAAGAGTGGACAGCACGAAAGCCAAACTTCTCTTCCCGAAAAAGGTCATTTGCTAGACAGTGATCTTGGAATCTGACGAGGATCGTTCTCTCCAACAACTTGGACATCGTGGGTAGCAGGCTAATAGGTCGGTAAGTCGCCGGAATTGCAGGATTTTGCCCCTGCTTGGGGATATTCAACACAATAGATTTCTTCCAAGCCACAGGGAAATAAGAAAATTTCCAGCAGTCGCTAATGATATTGGTCAGAAAGTCAATAAAGTTCATTGGGAGATTCATAAGGGCGTTATTACTCACCTTGTCTTTTACTGGAGCCTTCTTCTTTTTCAGTTAACTTATGATGTTGGCGATCTCTCCAGCCTCGATGTTGTACTTCGTTAAATGCTGCGGGACTTCATCAAAGTTGACAATACCTTCTTCCACACGCTGAGACATGATTTGGCTCTCGGGCTTATCGTTGGTAGGAGTAACAAACTGCATTTCCAGTGAATCTGCAATGACTTGGGCCTTGTCCTGATCAGTTTGGACATAGTCACCTTGTGGAGTACGTAGTGGAGGAAGTGTATCATTCTTCCTCTTCTGTAAAGCTCTGACGATACTCCAAATGGAATTGTCGCGAGCTGACATGCTTTTGAGCTTTTCATTCCATCTAGCGTCGCGAAGCTCTTATATATCCTCTTGGACTCTTCGCAGTAGCCTGTTATACTTGGTTTTGAGCCAAAGTTCACGATAGCGTTGCCATAGTCTACGAGTCCTGTTTCTTTCAGAAATTAGGCGTTGGATTCCAGGAGTGAGTTGGATTCGATGAGGAGGTTTATTCTCTGATGGATACTTACTAGCTTCTATGGCACTGTTAATACATCTGGTGATGTCTTCAACACGTTGATTGATGTCCTCTTTACAGTAAGCAACGTCGGGATGGCAGCCATATTCCTAAAGAATATCTTTGTAGAGCCTCCTGTCTTGATGATGTATCAGTTCCTCTCGGAAATTTATGTCACATTGTCAAAGTTTAACGCCACAGGCTTGTGGTCAGAAGAAAGGTCATCAATCGTGAAGATATTGTACGGTTTGAAGAAACCCTTCAAGAGCGAGATGTCCAAAACGTCACTACTAGGGGAGTGGTCGCAGTAGTAGGTGACCTCCACAGGTCCAGCAGCAATGATATCATCTCTACCTTGTATGTACCTATAGAGAATCATGCCGTTGTAATTCTGCATTCTGGAGTTCCAGCTTGGGTGTTTGGCATTTAGGTCACCAGCTAGGACGACTGGAATGTCACCACTGAAGAGTTCATCAAGCTCACTAATGTCAAGATAATGTTTAGGTGAATTGTAGAGCACCACGAACTTCACTTCACCACAGGAGACGTAATTGATAATGATGGAGGCCGTTTCCATACCTGCATAAGACTTGGAGACTAATTCTTGGTGTTGAATTCCCTTCTTAATGATGATCGCAACGCCCCCAGAAGCACAACTTGCAGCATTTGAAGCCATTCGATCCTTACGGTACACACAATAGCCAGGTAGCTTGAAGTCTTGGCTTGGTTTGAGATGAGTTTCACAAACGTCGATGTCTTGCTTTAACAGAAAATTGTGAAACTCGGTACGCTTTCGGGGAATGCCCCTAGCGTTCCATATCACGCACCGATGTTCACCTTTGTTGATTACAGTATAACGTTGTGAAGCCATACTAAAATTAGTTGGTCGTAAGGAGCCCACTCAACTGTGGGTAACTTTTGCCTAGATTAGAAAACAGATGAAAGATACGTCCTAATTGCTTATACATACCTGTTAGGTCGTTGAAGTTGAGTCCTTTATCTTCCGGCGTAGACACAGCAACAGCATAATATTTGCCTACTGTCACTTTAGAACTAGGCATCCTTTGAACCTGGGGGTATTTTGGATATTTCGTGTAACTTGAAGTGTGCTGTCCACCACATCTGATGCACTTTGGGGGGTCTTGTCCTTTGATCCTGGGGCAATCTCTTGATTGGTGCCCCTCAGCACATTTATTACAACGAGGATCTTCCGTGCAGCCCATGGATACGTGTCCGAAGCGCAGGCAGTTGTAGCACTGTAGTGGCTTCTTGTTCCCTCGAAAGGCCTCCACTGTTACTGCAAGCGGCCCAATACGTGTTATGTTTTTCAATGACTGGTTGTGTTCGGAGTTCGGGAGCAGAACCAAAATCATCGGCATATCAGTGGATCCTTTGGCTTTCCTGAAGCGAATTAATTTTTCCTGGAAGTAGTTGGCTCTTTTTAGGTCTTCTTGGAAGTCATCGAGGTCATAAGTAATATCCACATTACGTATCACGTATTTCAAGACCTTCTCCGACTTTAGTTGATGATGCTGAATTTTTAAGATATTATTAGACTTAATTCCAGAGACTAACCTGTTGTGCGTTTCTTCGTCTTCACATTTAACTTTGACGGTTTCAGCTCTGCCCGTATGAACGGTGATCTTTTCCACTGGAACATGCTTCTCGAGCTCAGTTAAAATCGTCTTAAACGGGACGCCATGAGTCCGCACGATAATCGGCGGTACATACCTCTTCGTGATTCTATGCTCTTCATTAGCCGAGCGACCTTGTCCATTCTTCAGATTCCTTATTCTAGACGCGCTGACGACTTCTTCGTTTACTCTGGAGACGGTCTTTAGGTTATCGATCCTCGTGCCTTTTCTGAATTTTTTATTAGGGACACCTATCCAGGGACTGTCGCCAACTTCTTCATCAGTTCCGTCAGAGTGACTTCTCTTACAGCCACCGTTTGACGAAAAGTCACTATTTTCTATTATATCCATAGACTCCATACTATTAGAAGAAGAAATAGTTGTTAAGACATCACTTACCTTGCTGTTATCAACTGGATTATCTTCCGTGGAGTTTCTTGCCTTCGGAGTCCCGGAGCATTTCCCAAAGGCTTCCTTAAGTTCGCTTATCTTGTCAATAACATCTCTACGAGAGTCCTTAATTTCCTTATTGATACCTTCGAACTTCTCCTCAAAACTGTTGTGTAGGGATTCGACTTTTTCCTCCAGTGCACTATACTTAGCGTTTATTTCATCCCGGAGGGCTTCTAACATTTCATTGAACACTAGGTCAAATGCAGCAAACCTAGCATCCAAGCAGGCATCCCGGTAGGCCTTTTCGCAGGACACAGTTTTA
>JAHWFO010007477.1:2545-46455 GCA_023313115.1 Rhysida immarginata
TTAATTTTTCCTTAATCCTAACAGCTTGTTTTCTATTGGCTAAATAAGAGCTAAACCATTGGTTTGCTAGTCCTCTTATACCATATCTTTCCAATTTTTGTAATAATAGACAATGGTCAACTGAATCGAAAGCTTTCCTTATATCCAGAAAAATTGCTGAAGGGTTCCGACCTTTATCAAGCGTGTGAATAACATCGGATATAAAACTGTGAACTGCTAATTGAGTATTCTTTTTTCTTTGAAAACCAAACTGATTGTGCACACTTTTGGCCAAATTTTACTGTTTTCCACTGAAAACCACCCAGTTGTGTAGATTTCCAGTTTCATGCACGATGTTTTGCCAAATGTTCCTGTTTACTACCAAAATACATCCAAATATGTGATCTTCCAGTTTTCTGCACACGTTTTGCCAAATTTTCCCGTTTTCCACTGAAAACCACTGAAATATGTAGATTTTCTGTTTCATTCACATATATGACAAAATTTTTCTGTTCTCCACTGAAAACCACACAGATGGGTGGATTTCCGGTTTTGTGGACACTTTTGGCCAAATTTTACTGCTTTCCAGAGAAAACCACCTGATGTGTGGATTTCCAATTTCATACATTTTTGGCCAAAAATTTCTGTTTTCCACCAAAAACTACCCGAATGTGTGGATTTCTTTTTTTTTTGCGCACTTTTGGTCAAATTTCTTGTTTTCCACCATACGGTACCTAAAAGGGTGGATTTCCAGTTTCATTCGCCAAATATTCCTGTATTCCACAAAAAAACCACTCAAATGTGCCGATTTCCAGTTTCATACACCTTTTTGACCAATTTTTCTTTTTTGCCACCAAAAAACTCTCAAAGCTGTGGAATTTTAATTCCGTGCCTCACTTTTAACTAAGTTTTCCTGTTTTCCTCAGAAAATCACCAAAAGGGGTGGATGTTCCGTTCCGTGCACATGTTTTGTCAAAGTTTACTGTTTTCCACTGAAAACCACCCATTTTAGCGGATTTCCAGTTTCGTGCAAACGTTTAGCCAAATTTTACTGTTTTCCATCGAATTACCTCCCAAGTGGATAGACTTCCAATTGCGTGGATCATTTCTTCCAAATTTTCTTTTTTTTTCCACAATACAGTACCCAAATGGGTGGATTTAAAGTTTCGTTCACACTTTTGGCCAAATGTTTACCACCAAAAAACACAATTAGCTTACCCAATTAGCTTATCAAACTAGCTTATCCAGGAGCTTATCAAATAGCTGTTTGATAATTAGCTTATCCAAATTGCTATTCCAGTTGCTTAATCATATAGCTTATCCATTTAACTCATCCATTTAGCTTATCCAATTAGCTTATCCAATTATCTTATCCATTTAGCTTATCCAAATAGTTTATTTATTTATTTATACAATTATCTTATCCGAAAAACTTATCCAAATTTATTTGCTATTAAATTTTAAGTACATTAATAAAAATAGTAAAAGTAAAGATAAATTTGAGCAGAATCACAGAAACAGTAAAATATCCTAGAGAATGAAGAATTATACATGTATATACAACAATTGGGCGTATATAAAAAGATGCTATAAAAATTGTAAAATTCATAAATCAATTGTACTCAAAATGTAAATAATGTCAATCAATTTCTAAATATAAATTAAGGAGTAAAAATAAATAAATAAATAAATAAAATAAAAAATAAATAAATAAATAAATAAAATAAAAAAAAATAAATAAATAAAATAAAAAATTAAAAAAATAGAATAAAAGGTCATATGGTTGAAAAATAGACAAAAAAATTACAGAGTGAATAAATGAAAAGAATAAATAGGTAGATAGATAAGTAGAGATTAAAAATATGTCACTCATGCATACAACATTAAATTTCATACTTACTTGGTTTATAAATTAGTATTAATATGATGAATTTTTATTCTGAAAAAGGTTTGATTAGAAATGGCTTCAAGAATAAAAAAACGTTTTTCTTATGCTGCCGAGGAGTGAAAAATGGGGGTCGCGTTATACAAGAGGATAGGATTTTTGCCGATTTTTTGGGCTGAAAAAGTGGAGTCGCGTTATACAAGAGGTCGCGTTATAGTAGAAGATTTACGGTAACAGATCTAATATTGACGTATATCAATCCGGTGTTGGATATAAATATCACGGGACAATTTATTATTATTATTTGTTTATTCCATTTATTGTAATACAATTCAACATCTTTTCAAGTTTTATGCTATTTCAATATTTAACCACTTCATTACTTCAGTTGTTTACATTTTCTTTTACATAATATCTGTCTTTTCAATCAACTATTTTTTACAAAAATCTTTTATGACACATAATACTTTCCAATTAATTTGATTTCCATCAAGGTAAGTTTTTACCCAAAATTCTTTTCTTTCTAAAACTTGTTTCTTTCTCTCTTCCTCTACCATTCTACATTCAAATAAAACATGCTCCAAAGTTTCTACATCTTCTTTACATCCTCTACATATTCTTTCTTCCTCCCTACCATACACATTATTTCCCACCAAAAGATTTCCACATCTGATCTTTAAAAATAAAATTTTTACTCCAATATTATTTTCTATTGTTAAATATCTTTCTATTTGCCAATTTGTCATAATTTTTTTATATATTCTACATGTTACAGAATTATTTATTCTATCCATCCGTTCCTTTAATTCCTTAGCCACAATTGTCTCCATTATTTTTTCCATTTAATTCTTTTAAACTAATTTTTCTTTCTCCTATATCTTCCCACCACATCTCTCTATATTCTTCTGATATATTTTCATTTATTTTATCAATCATTTTATAACCCTTACCTCCTCTAGCCATTTTTTTAGTTTCCTCCCAACATACCTGTACCAATCTATTCTCTTGCATATCTTCAATCTTTTCAATATATTTTAAAGCTTTTCTCACCAAATTTACCTTCAACTTTACTCTTCTTATTTCAGTCAATATTACATAATTTGGTGTACTCCTTCTCAATTCAAATAGCCATTTAAAAAATTGATTTTGTATACTCTCTATTCTTTTATCTTCTTCCCATCCCCATATTTCTGCTGTATATTCAACTATACTTTTAACTAATATATCAAACATCTTTATCATTGTTTTAACCTCATTCATCTTTGTTCTTTTCACCAATGACCACACCTGCTTCATTGCCAATTTTGCCTTTTCACTTATTTCTTCTTTCTGTTTCCCATAACTATTCTTAGGAGTAAACCACATACCTAGATATTTAAGTTCTTTCACTATTTCAATATTTTCATTTCCCCATTTTCATTTTTCTTTTATACTACCTTTCCCGCCCTTTTTAAACACCATCATTTTTGATTTACTAACATTTAACACCAAATCATTGTTTCTCAAAAAATTCTCTACACATATAACATCCTTCCCATTTCTTCTTCATCCTCTGCCATTAATACCACATCATCTGCATACATCAATTGAAAAATTTTCTCCCTCCCTACTACAATTCCACCTTCATTACATTTTTTCAAATAAATTCCACGGGACAATTTGATAGTGTCTGATACACATATTTTCTTGCGTAAGTTCGCAAATTGTTTCCCACAGATCTTGGCTAGGAAGCGAACGTTGGAAGTGTCCCAGGAGCCTAGTGCACCGACTATTATTGGTTCTACAGAAACATTGCTGAAGTTCTTTTTAAGGGATGTTATGAGGAAGTCGTATTTAGTGATTTTTTCCTGCCTTGCTGCAGCAAAGGCTTGTAGTCAATTGTCAAATCTGCAAGTAACGTTCACAATAAAGCGGTTTTCTCGCTGCGCAAGTAATAGGTCTGGGCGTAGCCTGGAGCCTTGAACAGCCACTTGGTTTTCTTTCAGGATTCTGAATTTTGGTGTTGCTGATCCATATGCTTTATCCATTTAGCTGTTTGATAATTGGCTTATCCAAATGGTTTATCCAAAGAGCTTATTCAAATAGCTATTCAAACAGCTTTCCAATTAACTTATCCAAATAGCATATCCATTTAGTTTATCCACATAATTTGCACAATTAGCTTATCAATTTATCTGTTTGATAATTAGTTTCTCCAGTTAGGTTAAAATATATTTCTGTTTCGGAATACCATTTTGTTTCACTAACCATGAAGCTTAACCGTCATCATCCAGCGTTTAAGTTAAACTGCCGCTTAACGTCTGGTTAAGCCCTAATTTCTCCTGGTGCAACGCAAAAAATTTTTTTTTTCGGTTTCTGGTCGTTGATTTTTAATAGCGCCTTCTTAATAGTTAAGTAATCTGCTCACTAAGATTTTTATCTCCATTGCTTTGCTCCATGAACCTTAACAGCTGAGATACTTCTCCCATAGGTGTTCACAAGTATCGACTTATTGTCACCAGTTCTTCTGACAGAGGTGGTAACAATATACAGGTATTCATAAAATAAGGGATAATAAGTACCTAGCATGATTCTTCACATCAAAGTAAATAAAAAGTTCCTGAAGCAAAAAATGTCGAAACCCAATTTTTAAGGGTCTAAACACTAAGAGAAACTTGATGTATTTCGCTTAAATGCGTCATCATTGGGAACTTGATGCATCATGGTTTTTTTCTCTCCTGGGCCAGTTGATTCAGTGAAATGGAATAACACTTGATGACTCCATAATGACGCCATGAAGTGCTGTTAAAGCTTGTTGCTAGCGATTTTGGAGAGAAAAACATTGAGATTTCGACATCTTGCAAGAGGAACTTTGTATTTACTTTGATGAAAAGAATCATGCTGGGTATTTATTAACCCTCATTTTATGAACACCCTCTATATACAGGGTGATTCTGAAATAGTGTGTATAACTGTAAGCAATGACAGGTGACCAGAATGAACATTTTCTTTTAATACACTGTTGGATCACAACTACACTTTTATGTTTATTGCTTGAGTTATCACATTCTTATCTTGGACAGTGCGCGACACTCTAAATACCGCCTTCCCAGGAAGATGGATTGGGCGAGGTGGGCCTATAGCCTGGCCGCTCGCTCAATTGAATCACCCAAAGTACCTCCCCTCTAAATTTGTAATAGGGTTTCAGATACACCCTGTATATTTATAATAGTGATAATGGGTTCATTTGCAACAAAGTAGTTTTATCATTAATACGCGTTTCGGTTTTTAAATCATCGTCAGTTATGTTTCAAGATTTAAAAGATTTTGAGCAACTTATATATTATATTTTGAGCAACATGGAGGGTGGGTTAGGCTCCACATCATTTCCCAATTGGTGAAGGTGTTAAATGGGTCCACATGGGCCTTATTTCACCCCAGTCGATCTCGGAAGAGACTAGAAGAGTACATGCCCAAAAACAAAAAAATTGGAGGAGAAAAAAAATTTCGAATACATGTATCAGTGAATATTATAAACACGATTAAATATACAAACAAATTAAACAATAAATTTAAACAACAAATTGTTTAGCTACAAAATAAAATTGAAGATGAGTTGATACATGGATAATGTTAAAATAATAAATTATATAATTATTGAAATTATCATTATCTACACATATATAAGAAAATAAAAATGAAAATAATGATACAGTCGAAACTCGTTAATACGAAATCGTTGGGGCCATAAAAAATTTTCGTATTATCCGGAATTTGTATTATCCATCTACTCTGGTAACTTTCGAAATAAGCATAGAAAATTATTGTTATAAAATACGTGCATTTTTATTCCGTTCCTTCAGTAAAATATGCTTTACATGACATTACAAAATTTCTGCTTAAAACATTATTTACTTTTGAGTATACTGTAAATAAATCTGGAGGAACAGTTTCCCCATACAAAATAAATGATTTGATATCATCCATCACAGTAATCATACGCTGTGTTGACGGAGCAGAGTGAATTTGCCCGGGATCATCATAAATTTCGACTCCGCCATCTTGGTTTCTATGTGGACACTGTTGAACGATCTCGTGTACAATATAGAAAAAAGTAAACCATTGTTGAAACCATTTCAGCAATGCCTCTTCCATTTCCTCATATGTTGCTGTTCGCATCTGTTTCCTTTTAAGTGCCCCACTTGTCTCTGCTTGCTGTCTTATTTTTTCAGCGTTATTAGCGTTGATAAAGTTGATGGAGGTATTTCAAATTCTTTAGGGGAGGTAGTATGGGTTATTCTAAGCAAAAAAGTTGATATGAGCATGGGTCTGAATTTGAACGATAACTAAGATATGAACAGAAATAAAAATACCACCACCAAGATCAACAAGTTAATAACGCAGGTTCTGTAAAGCCTAGATTAATGAAACTTGGAGAAATAACAGGATACATAAAGCTGTTATTTGATCAAATTCCAACCAGGAGTTTCCGTATAAAGTATTATAATTATTATAAAATTTATAATATACTTTTGATATCACATATTAGATTTTTATCTAATTTTAATTAAAACTAAAATTTTGTAAAATTAAATAAATATTTTTATTATTATTGCATTATAATTATTTTTATATTTCTTGCATTTTTAAAATTAGTTTTTATTTAAATTATTTAAGGATAATTTTTTTTAAGTATTTAAATTTCTGAATTAAGTTTATTGTAAAATACTGTTCACTTTTAGCTCATTGCGTTGTATGTGTGCGCATTTTTCACTGTGGGCATTTTTATCCATGGGCTTTTTTCCATGTGGGCATATTTTAGTGTGTGCAATTTTCTGTGTACACTTTTTTTCTTGTATGCTTTTTTCATGTGAGATTTTTTTCATGTGCGCTTTTTTCAGGGAACCGAGTGGGACGTATGTTGTGCCAGCCCATATCCAACAGTGTCCGCTGAAATGTGTGCTCCAAAACACTTGTACTTGGACCTGCATTATACTGGGCTGTCAGCTGAGCCACTATCTGGCGCCGATCTTGCTTTACTAAGCGGGACAGTCTCCGACATCCTTTTTCTTTGGTGATGTGTGGGCGTTCAACACTTTGGCGTGTACTGGTGGTTTCACTGTCATTTATCCACTTTTCATAAATACTAACAACAGCAGATCGTGAAAAACCTACCAGTTGTGCAGTTTCGGAGATACTCGTTCGGAGCCTTTGGGCCATTACAATCTGCCCTATGTCAAATTCGCTTTGATCAGCAGCCTCTCCCATCACTCGCAAAATTAAGTGCAAGACTGATTCCTTATCTTCTCCAACAGCAGTTAAATACCATTCGCACTTAATTATGTGCCCTGCACGTGAATCAGACAAGTTCATTCCCCAATTTGGTGATGGTCATAATGTTTTGGCTATTCAGTTTATATCTCATGACTAACAATGCAAGGCAAAATTTGTGCTTTATAAATAAGGTTAAATTTGTAATAATGCATAGAAGTCCTGTTGTTCAGGTTTTTCTTAGAATTGATAGTTATGAAACACAAACTTTGCCTTGCAGTGTTGGTGATCAGATATACAGGGTGAGGCATTTATCTTAAGACAACTGAATATCTCTGAAACTAAGCATTATAAAAAATGTCTAAAATCAAAAGTGAATTATTTTGCTGGAGAAATTCACTAGTTGAAATTTACATTCCCCCCTCCCTGGTGAGGTGGGTGGGGGGGAGGGGTAACTTTGAAATCTTAAATAGGAACTCCTATTTTTAACGGTATATTCAGATTGCACGCAATATTCGAGAAATGTTTTATTCTTGTTGTTTTTTCAATTGATACAACCGCTTAGGAGATAGAGGCTCTAAAAGTGTGAAACTTTTAATGTTTTGAACCCAATTTTATCGATGAAGAGAAAGAGATAGAGAGTGGGTCTTCCAAACATTCCTATTCTACTTTTTAATGATCTTTAAGAATCCGAAGTCGGAATTTCAAATATCCAATATTTCTCAATACGAGCAAATGCAATATTGTCACGTATTTATGAGCAAATGCGCAGTGGAAATGTTAGAAACAAAAGAACGGACAACAGAGTATAGCTTTTGTCTTAATTAATTAATTTAACAACAAAAATTAGTTAATTGAGTACAATTAAACTATATAATAGACGGGTTACGATCTTGCTTACATTCAAGAAACGCATGAGGATATTGCCTTGCCCCACCTGAGAATAAGGACTCAGATTTACACAAAAATTGATAGAGCTGATAACAAACAAGCTGATAAAAGATGTATTTATTTTTTCCTTTTGTATTTTCTTTTGTTTTATAAAACTGTTGTGGTTAAAGAGTTATTTTGTTGTTATTTCATTGTCAATATCCACATACAACCTCTTATTTTGGTTCATCAAATTTTACGGGTTTTAAATATGTCTTCCGATTATTTATCTAACAAAAAAGCAGCTCTACGCAGTAAGCCTACGGATAATTAACTAATATACTGGAGCGGTCATAAGGACGTGCTACTAACTAAACAAACAATTAAAGTTATAGGAATACTTTGATACAAAGAACTTATCAGTAATAATTGGGCCAATAATTGGGCCAGTAATAATTGATAAGCTTAATTACAGTGGGACATCGCGGAGGCAGTATTTTCTCTGGAAGAGCGGGAACATGGGAATGAAGAGAACTCTCCAGCTAACTTGCTCGCTGCGTGTCCACAGCTGCACCGTACATAAACGGCGACGCAATAGCGTTTACTGTTTGGCAAGAAGCCGTTGATAACTAGAATATAGGGAAGAGAAAAAATAGGAAATAAGAGACGTGTAACAGTCTATTATCTTAACCTTACAATCTAAGCTAACGCAAATGAGGGTGGTGCTCAGCTCGACTGCTCAGAGGAGGTTATAATGCATTAATGGCAATTCACTAGAGCAGCCAAATAACGCAAGGAATAGAACTGAAGCCACGCGCTCGAATGGGAAGATTGAGGTTAAGTATACGAGCGAGACTGAGACTAAAGGTGAGGGAAAAATTTACCAGCCAAAGAAAATTGACCCACCTTAAGTAGGGAACCAGGGTGCATAATCCATGTTGCCAGAAGGCTTCATGCGTCCAGGGGGTAACCCAAACAAGGTTTCGCTGGGAATCCAGGCAGGGTCCAAAAAGTCCAGTAGTACTAGTGAGGAGGCATCCAGGTTAGATGCAACAACCAATGTACGCAAAATGTTGACCTCGCTCACAGCAGCTACGATGCTGAAGAGGGTGAAAGGCGAGTCTGGCGTCTGGACGGGTGTTATGTTCTCTGTCGTGCACGTCCTGTCTTCTGCCACGCTGTCCTCGTCGCATGGCAATTCAATGAAACGGGGCTCACTGGTCGAAGCTGCAAAGTTCATATCACGAGAGAATAAAACAAATAAAGTCCAACATAAATGGCCACGAGTCGCTTGAGGGGCTTGTCAAATTTCACGGGCTGAACTCTCAAGTTCGCACTCAGAAAACTTTGTCGAGCTCGTCGGTCTCCTGTGGTTCCAGAAAATTCGGTCGTGATTCTGGAGGCCGACACGATTTCTCCAGACCAGAATCTTACGTGACCTAATCCTTCAGTTGCAAGTCTCGTCTCCTCGATTTGAATCTTCCTGCTCAGAAATTATGCGCTTGCGCCGTTTTCTGCGTCGCTTCCGTTTCATCCGCCTATGACGCTTTCTCTTGTGGTCGCCATCTGAGGTGGTTATGATCTTAGCAATATTGTCGAGAGATGGCGACGCCGTGTCTCCAAGCTTGCTCTCCGATCGTGGGAGACGATCGTGAGCCTTGGCCAAAGAGACTGTCACCACACATGGTGACATGCTCGCCTCCTCCTCCTCCTGATCGCTATTATTGCAGCCAGTGTGAGGACCCTTGGGAAAAATAGCGCAAAATCGCGTCTGGTAAAACGTTACTGTCAGTCCTAATGTATTTTAACACCACGTTGAATTCCATTAGGTACTGTACAACACTGGCCTGCAAGCGAGTTAATTTGGGTTGGCTTCAGAGTCGCGTGACCGACTGGTTATCTGAATAAATAATGGATGGGACCTTTTGCAGTTAATGCCGCAAGTGTCGCGCTACGTGGGCGACTACCAGAAGTTCTTTTTTGTAAATTGGTTGGTTGCGCTCTTCTGGTCTAAACCTTCGTGACTCAAAAGCAATGAGCATCAGCTTGCCATCATGCTGTTGCAACGCCACCGCCCCGATTGCCTCTTCTGAAGCGGTCTTTGTCGCTTAAATTATTATTAGCCGCACCCTCTTTAGGCCTTTTTTTGTCTTTGCTTCGCGAAAAATTTCGAGATGAGGCCTTTACACCTATGGAGGTTCGCTTCAGGCTCCCACGATGGTTGTGAGTACCTACCCATTGGACTAGGAACTCCCTCTTAGGTGGTTTGCCCCTAACGTCCTTGACATCCTGTACCCAGTAAACGTTTTTTTATCAAGGGTCTTTTACAGGGCCCGATCTCTTTAGCGGGGTGTTCGTGGGAAAGGAACTTTCGCAAAGCTACAGTGCTGATAGCCTTCGCGGATTTCTTTTAACAAATCCTCATTAAGGCTCCAAGTAGATGTAGCTGCCAAAACTACAGGAGGACTGCTTATTTGTTTCATGTCCTCTTTAGTTTGAGTTTTTAGGCGCTCTGCTAATACCATGGCCTGTCTTAGCGACCCTGGCTTCCCTTTTTCTAACTCGCGCCTTAATTCTTTAGGAAACACCTTTATGTACATTTGAGTCTTTTCGTTTTCGGTAATATTCTCCAACTGATTAAACGGGAATAACTCTTGCTTACAGAAGCTGATCTCGTTCAAGGATTTTTATATGTCCTGCTGCAGTTTAACTTACTCATTATTTACGTTTCTCGTAGATGCCTGTTTCACCTGCATCTTAGGAACAAATTCCTTAACCTTCTTAGAAGACTAATAACGTTGACATTAAATGTTCCATTAAAATGCTTGGAAGTATTTTATTTTGCGAATTAAATACTGACTTCGCAACAAGACTTCGCCTGAATAGACAAAGGATAGGACCTGTTGCAGGTAATGCCGCCACTGTCGCGCTACGTGGGCGACTGCCAGAAGTTCCCTGTTGTAAATTGGTTGGTTGTGCTCTTCTGGTCTAAACCTTCGTGACTCAAAGGCAATGGCGATCGAGAGAGACGATCGGAGCCTTGGCCAAAAGGTCTGTCACCACACTTGGTAACACACACTCACAGACTTTGTCTCCATAGGACTGCTGCCCCCGAAAGTTTACTTGTGCACTAAAAAGTTTGAATTTTGAGTGGGTAGGCTTCCCGTTATACTGTCCTGTAATTATCTGCAACACCCTGTAAATGGGGGAACAACTGTTCTCCTGGAAGTCAGCATTACCCTGACACAACCAACGACATGAAGAATAAGAAATCGTGATCCATCTGACCAGGCAAATCTCTTCCACTTATCCACGGTCTAGTGTCGATGTTCCCAGCCCCACTGTGGGCGTAGGTCCGTGTATAATGCCTCACCCTGTATATTTTTGGTCCGTGTGTGTTTGTATATTTGCATGTTGATACCTATTGTTCAAGCATATGACAGAGTTCCTCGGGAGAAGCTCTGGCAAGTGTTGCAAGAGTATGGAGTGGATTGGCAATTACTGGTTGCTATCATGTCTCTGTACGAAACCTCTGAGATGTGTGTCCGGATAAATGGCATTAAGTCAAGACCGTTCACCGTGGGCGTTGGACTCCGCCAAGGGTGCGTACTGTCGCCCCTCTTGTTCATTATCTTTATTGACTGGATAGACAGGGGCAGCCAAGGCGATGAGCATATTTGTGTGGGCGACTGCCTGTTGGAGAGGTTGCTCTTTGCTGATGACCTTGTCCTCCTTGGGTCTTCTCGCACGAACCTTCAGCATGCACTAGACTGGTTTGCAGCCAAATGTGAAGAAGCTGGGAGGAAGATCAGTTTGGCTAAAACCGAGGTTCTGGTCCTTTCAAGACAGCCTGCTCAGTGCGCTCTCCATGTTAGGGGAGCCTCATTGAGACAGGTGGAAAAATTCAAGTATCTCGGGATTGCATTCACGAGTGATGGATGGCAGGAGAAAGAATTGGATGCTCGGATCGGTGCAGCAAGCTGTGTCAGACATGAACTGTGGCGATCCGTGGTAACGAAACGCGAGCTGGGTAACAAAGCCAAGCTCTCCGTCTTCAAATCTGTCTTAGTCCCCATTCTCACCTATGGTCATGAGGCTTGGGTAATGACCGAAACAGTACGATCATGGGTACAAGCGGCCGAAATGAGATTTCTGAGAGGTGTGGCAGATGCTACCCTACTAGATAGAGTGTACAGCAGCACAATAAGGGAATCTTTAGGTGTTGAGCCGCTACTTCTCCGCATTGAGAGATCTCAGTTGCGCTGGTATGGCCACGTGATACGGATGCCACAAACTGGTCTTCCTAGGCAGTTGTTATTTTCCAAGCTGGTGGGTAAGAGACCAAGGGGTCGGCCTAGGTGCAGGTGGCTAGACTACATGGAGAATCTGGGTTCGAGTCGCATGGATATTACCAGGAACTAAAGAAGAGGCACACTATCCCCGCACCATGAACAAAAACGTCAAATTTCCAAGCAGCATCATTGTGTGGTGCTGTACTCCATGGGTTTGGGAGGAACGATTAATTCATTCGCCTACAGGAAATACTGGATGCATTTCTTTTCCTTGGAGTCGGGTGAAATCCAAAGACTACCTGAACATCGTTGCAGATCAAGTCCATCCTGAAATGGTGCATTTGTACCCAAATAGTGACGGGTTCTTCATGGATGACAATGCTACTGTCCATCGAGCAAGAATTGTTCATGACATGCACCTGATGGCAGAAGATCGCGATCGCTGGAGATCCTCCATAGGGCTGCTGCCCCCGCGACCCTAATGGATAAGCGGGTTTGAAAAGTAAGTAAGTAAGTATACCTATTGTTGCACAAATTTTGCGTTTGGTGTGAGATACTTCTTATTAATATGCCCTGCCATCATCATGAATATCGATTTATTATCGACAATTATTAGTTTTTCGAAATCTGAGTTAGACAGTGACCTTCCTCATGCTTTGTAGATCAAGTGTGCAAAAATTCATCAGGTTCCGACTACAAATGTAGATTTGTATAAGAAACAAACACACTCATATCCACACACAGACACTGACACACAAAAATATAGGAGAATGTTCGTGGATGGGTCTGTGAGTTATGCCATCCAAACAGAACAAGGCATGAAAAATTTCCCGGAATAAAGGCACAAAATTAAACAGAATGTGTACTACCATGACAAAAAAGGAAAAAATAAGTATGTGGATAATAGTAAATAAAAGAAATAAAACACTCTTTCACCACAACAAAAATTAAGGAAAAATACAACCTGAACCTGGAAGCGCTTTTTGACAGCAAGGCTATCATCATTCAGCAGGGAACAAGGAGTACACTAGGGAGAACCGAGTGAACGGTTTCATCATTCAACAAGGACCAAGGAGTACACTAGGGGGAACCGGGTGAAGTAGTTCGGCCAGTTCCCCCTAGTGTACTCCTTGTTCCCTGCTGAATGATGATAGCCTTGCTGTCGAGAAGCGCTTCCAGGTTCAGGTTGTATTTTTCCTTAATTTTTGTTGTGGTGAAAGAGTTTTTTATTTCTTTTAAGAACAAGGTATACTACAAGCGACTTGGTATCATTTATCATTTATCAATGAATTACTTTCCACGTATCAGGACCTTTTCTTTATTTTTATTTTTATCTTAATGTATTTTATGTTTTATGTTATGAATATATTGGTTTTCTTATAAGAGCCTTATTTTTATTTTATATTTTTATGTGTTTTAAAGTCTGCTAATCAGCACCAATTGGGTATTCCTGACTGGTGGACGAGTGCCATAATGTTATTATTTTCTGTTATTTTGTGACATCTTTTAGGCTTTCCCTGATTGGTTGATGAATCCCATATATTCGGTGGTAGATGTCTGCACAGTTGTATACTATTGCGACCACTCGCCTGTCAGCGGCGTACTTGACATTGCTGTCCTTAAGGGGTTTTTCAAGCCATTTAACATCGTCAGCGTGAATACCTTATCCTCTGATCGTTACTCGGTTGCGAAGGATTAAACCTTGATCTGAGGGTCAGTCTATGGCGTAAGCAAGAGTGGAAACTATTTAGAGAGTTACTCAAGGAAAGCAACATGCCACATAAGGACCCTGCGAACAACAATGACATTGATTGTAATATTTGTGAAATCACTCGATCGATCAACTCAGCCACTGATAAAAGCACCACTGCTGTTGACCAAAATTGACCCCACCATCTCGATCTTCTTCCAGCCAGCAGGCAACTCATACGTGAAAAGAACTCCTTCAGGAGATTGTAGCAACGTTCAAGGGGCCCCAGTGTAAGGCATGCCGCAAATAAAAAAATTACGAGCGACCTGGTCGCTTGGAGTGGGGGGTCCGTCAAGGTCACATTGTTGACGTCAGTTGTCGCCGTTTGTCACATGATGCTACCTCGTCCCACCGCAAATACAGGACTGTTGCCAGCTCACCCGTCCTCTCTCCTATATGGTATAGATAAATGATAACTATATCAATAATATATTTTGTATAAATGTGGTAGTGAAATATTCATGCCTTTGGTCCTGTGAACTGATATTAGTAATGGTATTTTATTATTTTCAACTAATGTTTTTATTTAAATCTCATTTTTTTTAATCATAATTAATAATCCAAAAAACAAAACAGGTGCAGACAATGCAGAAAATTTCTTTGTCATTCATTAATTTTATGAATAAACTTTAATTTAATAAATAAATTTGCATTGCTTATATTTTTTATTGTTTTATTTAGATTTTTTGTGTTTGTAGTCTTGAAAATTTTGATAGTAATTGACTTTTTATTATTATTATTATTCAGTTCTGTGTTCAGGGTCAGACGTGTCCACAATCGCTCCCTTTCCCATCTCAGTTTCCACAGTTTCCCCCACCTGCAGCCACACTTCCCCACTAATCCAAGACTGCATTACCATCCAACCAAGTCACCATACAGCCGAGTTCTACCTTCTTTCCGTACGTTCTCCCTTGTTCTGTTTTTTTTGTTTCTGTAGACTTGCTTTAAATTTTCATTAGTTTTTTTTTCTTCATTTGTTCTGACCTCTACTTCTAATTTCTTTGTTTGGTTCTTATTTTTACTTTTGTTGTTGTATATACCGTGTTCTTCACACAGTGTTTTTAAGTTAGTCTCTCTCTCTCCCTCTCTATTAGTTTTACCTCCATTAGTTTATCGTTTTTCTTAAGTTTTTTGTTTTTTTTTTAACTTATTTTATTTCTTTTATTTACTTACTTATATATATTTTCTTTCCTGGCATATAATATTTTAATATTTTTCTCCTTATTTTAATTTACTTATTATTATTATTATTATTATTATTATTATTATTATTATTATTATTATTATTATTTTCTCCTTTACCACTATTTTAGTCTGCTCATTTACCTTCAATCTTAACTTATTCTTATTTTAGTTATCACCCTTTCCCCTAATGACGAACTTGCCTCCGTCTCCTGATCTTGCTTTTGTGTATCCTCCCTCTCCAAGAACTGTGCGGAACTGTAGCTTCCATGAATAGGGCACCTAGAACTCTCAACAACAGAAAGTGGAACCAGGCTATAGAGTCGTAGCACAGGAGTCAACCGTAGGTTTCACACATGACGAAAAAAAATTCTACTCGGGGATTGTCAGGAATATATCAGAAATGTCTGAAAAGCATTAGAGGAAATCAACCGAAGATTAAATGTGCAGATCGCTGTCAGTGTTTTATTCATGTGGCTTGCATTGGTTTGGGTAATAATGCACTCAAGATAAGCTGGATTTGTGCTGAGTGTAAGGAGGTTCGCTCTCTGCTGTTGACTGAGACAGGACCTGCTCAGGATTCTGGTGACTTGTCCTTTAATTCTAGTTTGTCCAGCATTAGCGATCCACAGCTTGCCTTCCAAGGGATTACTGAGCTCTCTAACCTCGCTCTCGTGTTGTTGGCCATTACAGATCTTATCTCACTGGTGAAAGAGTTTACGGGGATGGTCGCAATACTGTTAAAGAGTAACAAATTATTAAACGAGAGACTGGACAAACTCGTAGAGTCAACTGCCTCAGAATTGAAGGAGAACACTGCTAATAAAACTACATTTCCGAAGATAGGAGAGGGAACTGCACATCCAGAGTCCATCGAGATCAATGACATTCGAAAGCAGGTATTCGAGCAGAATGTTCAGCGATCAACAGTGAACTCTGGTAAGCATTTATTCAGGTCGGTTTTAAAATCATCATCTAAAGTTAAAAGAGACAAGCGTACTGTGTTTGGATGTGCCGCTGATGCGAGGGTAAGTGCAGTCACTCACTTGAAGCGAAGGCCGTTGTTAAAGAACATTTTCATCTCCAGACTTTCTCCTGATATTGATAGGGCTTCTCTTATTTCTCACTTGTTTTATTTCTCCTACGCTTCATTCTTTGTATCTTTAACTGAAGATACATTTGATTTGGAGTTTCATCCGAATCACTGGCCTGCAGGAACTTTAGTTCCTGAATTTTATGGCAGATTACATCAAGATCAAATAGTTCATGAGAAGGAGGACTCATCCTCTAGCTTAGCGTAATTTGCTCAAGATCTCCGAATTTGAAAATGTCTGTTCCTCTCAACATTTTATATCAAAAAGTGAGAGGACTCCGAACCAAACTGTCACATTGCAATTATTTTGTCACCCTCAATAATAATTTTATGTATTGTCTTACGGAAACATGGCTTAATGACTCTATCACAGATTACATGTTGTTCGGTGAAGGTTTTGATATCTACATATCTGATAGGTCATCTGGTAACTTAGGTGGTGATGTTTTGTTACCATTCCGAATAATTTTGACTCTTGCTCCGTTCCTTTGAGCTCTACTGTCAGTGGCATAGATCTGGTAGCCGTTCGTCTTCGATCGCCATCAACCATGAATTTCAACTCTCGGCTCCTTAGAGAAAGAAAAGATGTAATCATTGTAGTGACTTATGTTCCACCCAACACGTTAACTGGTGATTATGACACTTTCTTGAGTGACTTGTCTGAATTTGTTTTGAGCTGTAATTGTAACACTCTTGTACTGTGATGACAATAAGATTTACCCAAGCTCTTCGTTTTATGCTAAACATCGGCAATGCTCGACCTCATTTTGGAGCAACGAGACGGGTCTCTCAAACTTCAATCTTGTGCTTAATGCGAGAGAGGAGTCCCTAGACAAGTTGTTCGCCAATTTTAATGTTAACGTTACTGCAAGTAAGATACTTCCAATGTCACCAGATGTTTATCATCCTGTCCTTCTTATTTCTGGCGTTAACACCGCCTTCCAGAAACCTTATACCGACTCGAATGGGTCTCCTTTTAATTTTAGGAAAGGCGACTATTCTGGTCTTTATAATTATCTTGCTACTTATGACTGGGATGATTTTTACTCTTTAGATGGTGTGGATGACAAATGGAATTTTCTTTTTCATACCATTTTGGATGCTATTAACATTTTTGTCCCAAAGTCGAACAAAACTGGCATAAATGATGAATTACACAGATTCCCAATCTGGATTCGCCAGGATACTATCAAATTATGGCACTTGAAGACTGCAAAGCATAGGCTTTGGAAAAAGACTGAAGATCCCCATTATGATAATGAATTTAATACACTCAGAAAAAATTATAAACATGCTTGTAAAGTTGATTATGACCTTTACTATAGAAGTGTCGAGAATTCTTTGAACTCTTCTCCGGCCTCATTCTGGAGCGTGACCAAGAAGCTTTTGGGTAACGGCTCCTGCCAAGGTTGCAATGGTGAATTAGTATCAAAAACAGATATTTTGGACTATTTCCAGTTGAATTTTGCAGGTAATGAGATAACTGAGGTTAACATTCAGAATCTTCTGAAATACTGGGATAGAGTGGAGGTGAAATTTAATGCACCCGCTTTGACAACTTCTGAATTACTCTCTATTGGGAACTCCCTGTCTGCCTCCAAATGTTATAATTATTACGGCTTTCCTGACTATATTTTCAAGGGCTGATTGCAACCCTTTATGTGACCTTTTAAACCTCTCTCTGTCACAAGGTAATTATCCTACCGATTGGAAGACTATTTTTGTTCTTCCTATCCCTAAAATTGTGTAACCGACCACACCGAAAGAATTATAGACCTATTGCACTTATCTTTTTTCCTGCAAAGATTCTCGAAACTTTCGTTGCTACTCATCTTTCAAAATTTCTTGATCCTTATCTTCCTGATATTCAGCACGGCTTCCGCAGGGCCAGATCGACCGAATCTAATCTTGCTGTGTTAACTTCTTACCTCTCGAAAGCTATTGATACTCGTTATCAAGTGGCAGTAATTTACTTGGATTAATCTAAAGCCTTTGATAAGGTTCATATTGACCTTCTTCTCCATAAACTAGAGATTATGGGATTCCAATTAAATATGCTATCCTGGATGCGCTCCTTTTTAAGTGACAGATATTTTATGCTTTATCCTGTAAATAATTTCTGGAAATTTGGTAAAATCAATAGTGGTGTTCTTGAGGGTTCTTCCCTGGGACCGCTGCTATTCAATATCTACTCTGCAGACCTAATAGCCTCTTTACCAACTAATGATGTTCAAACTCTAATGTATGTGGACGATCTTATAATTTTTTCGTGCATTGACAGTTGGCCAGACTGTATTAAAATGCAAGAAACGTTGGACTCAATTCTCTCCTGGTGTAAAACGAACGGATTAAGTCTTAACTCGAGCAAATCACACGTAGTTTCTTTCTCCAGGAAAGTAATAAATTTTATTTTTGACTACAAGATTGGTCATGATATCATTGGGAAAAATAATGAAGGTAAAGATTTAGGCATTTTATTTAATTATAAGTTATCTTTTACCCCGCATATTGATACCATCATAAGAGATGTCTCTCGTAGAATTGGCCTCTTGAAAAGGCTTACCGCATTTTTCCAAAATCCATTAACTATCATAAAGCTATTTATTTCTATTGTAGTTTCTAAAGTTACATATGTTGTGTTAATTTGGTTTACTCATCAAACTCAAAATTTTTTACTCCTACAAAAGAAATTCCTTGCATTTTTAAATTTTCTCTCAAAAAAATATAACAAGCATGATCTCAATATGGAATTTATAAATGTGTTTACTCTTAACAAATATATTTTATATAGAAAATATAATTTACTGACCTGAGTTGTCTGTGGATACTTGTATGCAGAGAGATGGTGGACACCACTTTTCCACAAAATGAGTTTATTAAACATCATAAATGTACATTTCGGCTACTAAGTAGCCATCTTCGGTATGAATCGAGTAAACATACATGTGTAACAAGTATATATAGGAAACTTAAGCCAATCAGAGGAAAATCATAATTTACAAAGAAACAGCAACGTTAGGATTGGTTTAAAAAGGCGGACCCAGGAGAGAACTCCAAGTCAACACAATTATTAAACAAATTGAAGTAAGGTTTTCCACGCTGTCAGATCTAAAGGTCGACCATCTTGGTTTAATAAATTTTCACCCTGGTTCTTCAAGATTTCCATGGATTCAAGGAAATTCAGTCTCTTGTAATTGTCCACAACATGTAAAATCCTGAACAGATTAAAAGCACAACAGTCTTTAACCACAACTAAAAAATGCGTAAAACAAGAAATAAAACAAAAAGAATGATAAAAACAATACAACCTGTAAACGTCTTTGAAAGCTTTGCTTTCATCTTCAGCAGACAAGGAGAACCTCAAGAGATTCCTGAGAGAACTGACTTGTTTATCGACAATCGACAATCGAACAGTGAAGTGTACATTTGTTAGGATGGGACGAAAGCAGCGCTTTCACAAAGCTCATCCAACCAGAATAAACTCTAAATGAAATACACTGAGGTAGTCAAGAAGCCTAACCAACCCAAGCGGTCTTCCATATTATACAAAAAAGAAAATAAGATTGAGGATTGTCAGAAACAAAATACAAACGAAATAAAAAACACACGGAGTAAGAAGATTATCACATCTTCCAGTAGTCCGGGAAAGAGACGTTGCTAATATCTTCAAAATTGACGTCAAGAACTTGCCTCGGTTTACGATACTTCGTATGCCAGTTCATATTCAATGAGTACTTCAGTATTCCATTCACAAGTTTATTGTCGTGAGTCTTCATCTTCTGTATCATAATCAAAAGGAGATCCTGTATAAACTTACCAATATGGGCCATGTTTAAATCCGTGTGGATGGATTGGTTTTTCACCGTCCTTCTGTCCAGCTGAGCAATGGTTCTCAGGGTAACATTCTGGAATGACTGCAGTTCACTGCATCTGGTTTTACAGATAGTCGCCCACGCAGGCATGCCATAGAGGAGTATGGCCCGGATAATCGATTTGTAAGAAGTAGCTTGTTGCCAATGCTGAGGGCGCTGTTGCAACCCATGAGAGCTATGATACTGTACTTAGCCCTCTTCGCTTTGTTCAGAGCATAGGGCATATGCCGGTTCCATGAGAGTCTTGAGTCATTGATATCTCCCAGGTACTTGTAGTTGTCCACCCAGTCCAGTTTCTTATTGGACAGAACAAGAGAATCTGGCGGTCTCTTGAGCTTCCTATTGAGGTACAAAGCCTTGCACTTTCCGACATTAAGGTTCAACTTCCAGCAGTTAAACCAGTCTTCGAACTGCTTCAAGGCGCACTGCAGCCGAGTGATAACGTGAGCCGGCTGGTGTGCCCATGTCATAATGGCAGTATCATCCGATAGTTGCAATCTGTATTTTTATGCGGACTTGTTTATTGAATTAGCAAGGTATATATAGTGAACAATAACCAATAGAAACAAAAAAACCCTGAAAACGTGATCACCGTTTTGGTAACTGGGCCACCCATTGGATCAAATTAGATTCACCAATGGGGCTCCTGTCCGAATTTAACAGTAACTGCTTATCCGTTTTATTTATAGCTAAGCTTTCGTAATAATCTAACAAGTATTTTTTATTGACCGATTTTATTAATTTCACACTATTCATATGGAATTCGTGGCCCGTATCCAGGGAATGCTTCGTGATGGCTGACTGGTTGCTTCTGCCAAATCTTGTGTGGTTCTGTCACGACCATAGGTTTATGGTCGGTGAACTAATTGTGAAGATGCAAATCGATACTTACATTTCAAGAACATTATCAAAAATGTTCAAGCACCCAATGTTATATTTAAAAGGAAGTTACTAAGTCAAGCAAACAAAACTAGCACTATTTATAACGTTGAAGTTATGATATCAAAGATATTAAATAAAAAAAAGTTAAAGTTTGCTTTTTATTAAAAATTCTTATTAAAGGAATGATATGTTTATAAAAATATTTTGTTAAGAGAAATTACTTAAGATGCTCCGCTAGCACCAAGAAAATTAAATTACTAAAGTGCCATATAGTGGATTTATGATTCAAACATCATTTGAATCAGACATTGCGTTGTGTTTATTTTTTTTTTTTTTTATTAACCAGAATCTTAAGTTATTTAGAAATTGGCTGAGTAAAGTTTAATGGGTGTGTATACAACTTAATTAGAAACAGACACAAAAAGGTAAAAAATATTTGAATTTTAATAAGCAAGAAAGTTTATAAATTTATCCCATATATCTTTTTCCTTTGAGGAAGTAAATAAATTAAATTTTCCAAGAAATATAGTAAGCATTACACTGATATTGCAGGTAAGATACAGACAAGAATTAATATTATTCACATGCTTGAATCAAGCCAAGTTATTGCAATATTGTAAGTGAAAGAGTATAGAATACACAGACATGTGTATAGGAAAACATGGTTATAAAACCGGATGTGTGGCCAACACAAAATCGGACATTGAAAGTTTTAATGATAAAATTGGCAGAGTAATATAACACAAGGTTATTCAGAAATTGCTGCAAGGGATAACCAATGAGCTTAAAATAACTCATGGATTGATTCAACCACTAACAAAAATTAAGAGAAGCAACATTCTCTTAGAAAATTGAAAATTTCATATCACATAGACATGAAAAATAATCATAATAGCATTTTTAGCTAAATATAAAAAAACTAACTATTAAATGGGACTACTCAGGAAATCAACCACATACAGGATGTAGACAAAATTAATGGGACACAAGTTAACAAATTAAGCCCCCCCAAAAAATTGATAAAAGAATAATTTCAAATTACATATTGGCCTAGACTGAAGATAGAAGAGAATAAAAATTAAAAAAAAATTAAATGAATTTAGAAAGGTTAAATTGTCCTAATAGAAAAAATTAACTAAGTCCCAATCAGCATGACGCACTACAACAGTGTGGAGGCTTACATGTTTAGAACTGGATGTAAATGATCTCCGGAGAAGAGGTTGTCTGGAAAACCAGAACGATCTGTATCACAGTTTATGAAAAAGAATGTCCATCTCAATAGAATTAACAGGTAGGGTGAAAATTGAAAATTTGCTTACATGTCCTGATATTGATGAAGGAAGAAAAAGAATATTCAAGCTATTACATTTTGTTTGAAGATTGAACTATGGAAGACACACTAAAGAGGCGGTAAACACAAGATGAAAATTCACTGTTGGAACTGGAGCCGGTGTTATGGCTCCAGAGGGGCACCCTTAGATCATAAAACAGGCAGGGTGCCCAGGCGCACATGCTGTAGGAATACAGGCAGCCCTCAAGGGCTGTTCCTATGTAAACACCTCAAGAGGATGCCCGTCTGCCCACCGGTGGGTCATTGATGTTGAGGGGAAAGGTGAAGAGATACGAGATGTTGTTCGTATCCCCTCCAATGATCTTAGAGAGACGCTGAGATGACGAATAGCGTCTCCGAAACGTAGCTGGGCCAAGCCGTGGCCACTCGAGCTGGAGGAAGGACCTAAGATGGATGGCGCCCATCCTCCAGATGACTGAGGCTGGCTGATGAACACAGTCAGATCGCTTCTGACGGACCAACCAAAGCTCTCTGTTGAGAAAGGCGATGGAAGTGGCTAGGTCCAGCTTGTATGCAGCACCGGTTGGCAGTCCATCAGAAATCGCACTGACTGGTAGGTAAAGATGTTTGAAGTCGCACCCAGGTCAGACTGCTGGAAGAACCATGATTGACGAATGTTTCCCCAGTCCTGCGGGTCAAGCTGTCGAAGGCCCGCCAGGAAAGATGACAAATGGCGCCAGACTAGATGGTAAAATTCTGGCGAACGTGAAATGATAGTCACTGGCAGCATGGACGGAAAAGTTAGCCTGTTCACTTTCAAGAAGAAGCGCAGACGCAAAAAGAAGACGTTGGCCCAGATGGGAGGGGGAAGGAGGAAGGCACGAATCAAGGTGGCCATTCTGGCCGCGATGAGGTATCGTTGGATGTTTGGCAAGCCCAATCCCCCCCCCCCCATCAAAGAGGATAAACAGCAGCTCCGAACGGAGGGGATGACGTGTTGCTGAATAACCCCACACAAGTCAACTATCGCACTACGCACCTTCTTTAAATGAGATGAAGATGGCAAAGCAAACAGGCACTTAGACGTCAAGATCGGTAGGACGTGCGACTGGACGAACCTCGCCTTGGCAAACATCGAAGTGGTGAAACGAAAGTTCTTGCCAAGGCGAGCGATGCATTTATCAATTACCAGCTGCCAGTGACGAGAGTCCATATTAGGTGAAAAGGAGAAAACATATCCCAGCACTGTAATTTCCTCACACCATGTTATTGGGAAGGATCGAAGATAGTCCACTGTCCACTTCCCAATAGCATTACCTTTAGACTTGACGAGATTGATGGAACTTTCCGTCGAAGTGCTAAAGAGATCGAAGAATTCTTTATAGATGCCCAGGGAATACGGATCAGATGCAAATAGCACTACATCGTCCGCATAAGCCAGCATACGGATGTTGATGGAAGCAGCTGGCAAATCATACCCCCGGACATCTGGGTGGCGATTAAGATATTGTAAAAGTGGCTCCAAATAGAATATATATAACAGGGGAGAGATGGGACACCCCTGTCTGATGCCTTTGGACAGTTCAAAAAAAGGCGAATTGGAGCCATTAATCGCCACGCATGATGTGGCAGAAGCATACAGTGCTGAGATAATCGTAGCAAATTTCCGAAGATGAAGATGGTGAAACACTCGGAAAAGAAACACGTGATTCACCTTGTCGAAGGCCTTTTCCTGGTCAAGACTTAGCATGGCAAGAGTCTGACGGTGCACACACGCTTCCTCCATAACACACTTGATAGTAATGAGGTTGTCGGACATCCTGCGAGATGGAATGGAGCAGGATTGTCCCGGATCGAAGAACTCGTCGGCAAAGCATTTGAGCCGTTGTTGGAGCACACCAGTGAAGACCTTATAGTCTGTGTTGAGTAGAGTAATAGGCCTCCACTGGCTGACAAGTTCAGGATCCGGTACCTTGGGGAGCAAGATGATTCTCCCCACGGTAAAGTCCGACGTAATGGAGGAAGGGTCCTTGAGGATCGAATTGAACACTTGCAGCAGGAAAGGCCCAAGTAGTTTCCAAGTCGCATTGAAGAAAGAGTACGGGATGCCGTCTAATCCAGGGCTGGACTGATGACGGCCATCCATTGACAGAAACTTCTTGACTTCATCTTCGGAAAAGGGAAGGGTAATTGACAGGTCAGCATCAGCAGTGAAAGGTCTAAGTGCCTCAATCCACTTCGTCGTGGCGTCAGATGGAAAGACTGGGTGGCCAAAAAATGATAAAAAATGAGAGTGGAAAGCAAACAAGATGTCAGAGTCAGTTTCCACCATCTCATTCTCCACCACCAAACGATGACACCTCTTCTTATTGGCGCGACGCCTCTCCTCTGCGAACGCAGCTGACAACATATTCCGGACGTCCGACGCCCAGGACAGTTTGGCCCTGAGAGCTGCGCCGGCGGCACTGCGGATCATTAGAGCATTGATCTCGCTCTTCACCTGGCGGATGTCATCAGCATATGCCCCCTTCGGGATGGAACAGCGGAGGAGGCGCAGAATTTCTTGCAGCATGAGGAGATGGCGCCGATTGCATCTAGCGGCGTCCAACCCAATCTTTCTGAAAAAAAGACGGAGCTTTGATTTAAAGGAAAGCCACGAAGCTAGTGACGGAGGCAGGTTGTGAAGATGTCTTTCCACAAACCTAACGAACATTCCCTTGTATTTATCGTTGTCAAGCAGAGAAACGTTCAGAAACCAATTGTTCGAAGCAGAGCGCGCAGAGGAGGCAGGAAATGGAGGGTTGCAAGACCACTTGATGGCACTGTGGTCAGAAAAGGATCATGGAATGACCACCATGGAACCAGGAGCACTAGCAAAAGTGGCGTCTACTAGAAAAAGGTCCAATCTTGAAGACACAGAGGGCCCTTGGTGAAAGGTAGACCCACTTTGGTTGGAATTGGAAGAAGACGCCCACAGATCGAAAAGTGCATTCCGCTGGCACAACTGGTAGACACATCCAGACGAAAAGATGTTGTTTTCATTCGGATGGCAATTGAAGTCCCCAGCAACCACCGCAGGCAAGGGCGAGCACAGGTAAAAGTCTAGGTCTTCAAAGAATGTCCGTTTCTCTGCTGATAAACATGGGGCGTACACATTAAGCAATCAGAATTTGAGACCAGATAGCAGGAGGTCCAAAGAAATTACCCTGCACTCACAGTCAAAGACGCAGTTCGACACCATAAGGGAGGGGTTGAAGATGATGGAGGCAACCCCCTGCCCATGTGGCGAAGATGAGTTGATGAAGAACTGCGCAGATGGATATTGACTGCAAAGGCCAGGAAGGTTAGCAAGCTGTTGCGAAGCAGCAAGCTTCACCTCTTGAAGAAGGAGAATATCTGGCCTGTACAGGGCGACGAATGATGACAAAACCGATTGCTTGAAGGACGAACCAAGGGAACCAACGTTTAGAGAAAAGACTTTCACTGCGAATTTAAGCTGATGGGGGCTGACCTGTATCTGAAGGAGATTTGAGCCTCACGGTCGAGGGAGGAGGCTCAGATGTCTTCCGTCTAGGGGAGCGAGCACATCCCGAAGAGGAAGAGGGGCTGGGATGATGACGGTCTACGCAGCTGTCTCATTCAGATGAAGAGGACACAGGAATCCCGTCCCTCTTACTACGATGTCGTCGGGCCTTTTTCTTGCGAGGGCTCTTAGGCGTCGCAAGAATATCCCGCTGAGCAGACGCTGATGGCTTGGAAGTCCCAGCAGAGGATGAAATTTTACCAGGCGTAGCCGCACAGATGATTCAAAGAGGCTGCGATGCCGATGAAGGAGCAGGTGGAGGAAGAGCAGGAAACTCTTCCACATCAAGCACCGACTCGGAGCACAACGAATCGTCTAAGATGACTTCTGCAGAGTGGCAGTCCACCATCGGGGAAACATCAGGCGAAGGTGGACGTGATGGAACAGTCTCTTGAACCACACGAGGCCGAGGAGGGGGAATCGGCATCTCCTTCCCAGGAGTCGTAGGAAGAGGCGACGATGGTGGGGCCGTCTTCGAATTCCTTTGTGATGGAGGAGGCGACGATAGTGGGGTCGCCTTCGACTTCCTCGGTGGAGGACGAGGCGCTGTTGCTCTGCTCGGCTCAGGTGACTTGGCCGATGAAGTCATCTTTGCTGGTTGCTGGCATGACATTCCTCGAGGCGATGGCGTTGGGGCTGCTGATAAAGCGTCTGACCTCTGCTGGCACTGGTGGAATTTGTGCACGGTCTTGTGGCAGGAATCACATTTCCGAAGGAGAGGACAGTCTTTCCGAACGTGGGAAGTCTTTTTGCAGTACCAGCAGCACTGCCTCTGTCCCTTTAAGACACGGAGACCTTAACTGCGCGCATTACATCGAACTCTGGAATGTCTTTATGAAGCTCCATGTACACTACGATGTCGCCCGTCATCTGAAGAGGAGAATCCGGGTGCACGGGGTAAGAGATTCTTCACACCACCCCGTAGTCCGACATGTAGTCACGTAGATACTTCTCAGCCATCAGAGGCGATGCGCCCCGGATAAGAACTAGAACATATCCGGGTTCGGCGTAACTCAGGTGGACGGTGGTTTGCCCAACCTTGATGAAGTCTGCAGCCACAATTCGGTCTGCAACATTCTGTTGCCTGCAGAGCATCTTTGACTCTGTCGGAGAAAGCCTCTGCAGGACAGAAACAGCGGGAAAACTCGATGGAAGGACAGGAGGTATACTCGTTTTGGAGTATAACTCCTTCATGAACATGCCGACGGCGAAGGGGCCATCGGCAATCATATCAACCATGCGTGCCATGGTTGATATTGAAAAAGATGAAAGTTTTTAGTGGAGAAGAGAAAAGACCTCCCCCAGGAGACACCAGGGGGAGGCAAATGCACCACACAATACACTAGTGGCTAGGCTGCAGATGGAACTTCATGCTGGCATCCTGGCTGATGGTTTGGTGAGCAGTGAAGAAAATTTGCAGTGTTGTTCAATTTAAGCTTTTGGAGTAACAATCCAATGGCTCATGGCTAGCACATGAAAACAATGGTAATGCATTCCTTGAAGCTTGAACATGCAAATTATGGAATGACATCAGATGCTAAATCAACAATTGATAAACCTAGGTAACATTGTTGAGTAAGACATGAAGTAAAAAAAAATATTTAATACAAATCATGGAACATATATAATATATCCATGGCATTTTTTAAAACTAAAATTATTACAATTCTCAATATTTATTATCAGCAGGATCCTGTTTCTATAAATGTTTTGAAAAAATAACTATGCACTAAACTGCATCTATATGTATCATATAAAAAAAAAATATGATTGTCTAGAGAAAGAAAGGCCTATGGAAATTGTACATAAAAAAAACTCTCAGAAAATATGCCCAAGAACTATATAGATTGTCAGCATAAAACTTTATGAGGTAATAAAAAATTTTGTTTCAATGCCCCCCCCCAAAAAAAATAATAAATTAATGATAAATAATAATTTTCTGGAAAACAAATAAAAAAAATGCTATATAAAAAAAAATAAATTTAAACTGAAATGTTAAATGGGCTAGGAATCAAAGAAAGATTGTAAAAAAAAATATGATGTGAAAAATTCTCATTTTGAGCATCACATACCTTAAAATTACCCCCCCCCCAAACAAAATTATATACTTGACAAAAGTATATATAAGAAAATATACTGAATTGTTTATTTAAACAAAGTTCCTTTTTGAATAGTGGAATAATCCACTCTGGGCATCTTTCTGAGGTTATATCTATGTGGAGAGGAGTGACTAGGAATATTAGTGTCCAGTTCATCAGATAACTGAGGTACAGAAGGAGCTAAAACAAAATCCTCATCATCCTCCTGTTCAGAGTCCATCTCTACCCTTTTATTTATATTTCCTTTTTTTTTCTTAGTAGATTTCCTGCCAATTATTCGATCATGAAAAGCTGCATTTTTTTTTCTTTCAATAAATGGTTTAAGTCTGTCTACATGGACGGTATAAAGATTTTTATATTTTAAACCTCTCACTTGATAACACACATCAGAAATTTGCTTAGTGATCTCAAATGGGCCCAAATATTTAGATGAAAATTTACGCTTTTTCCCTCCCTTGTGTAACAGTAATACTTTACTGCCAATGAAAAATTGAAGAATTTTCTTAAGCTTATTTTTTTTACTTAGTTTAATATTTCTTTTTCTAATATCTTGAGAAACCGTTTTTAAGTGTGTTATTCTAAGGTTTTGTAAAGTTTCATCCCTATCAGTTTCATCCGTTTTATGTTCAACTATATCTAAGGGCAATCTGGGATGATACCCATATAATAAAAATGATGGTGATAAGCCTGTATTTTCATTAATGGATGATCTTAAAGCAAACAAAGCAAAATTTAAGTGTTGATCCCAAGCTTTAGGGTGATCATCACACAACGACCTAATCGTATCAACAAGGGATTTATTAAATCTCTCAACTAAACCATTTGATGTAGGGCGATAAGCAGTGGCGAATTTTGAATGATCCCTAACTCAGAACAAATTATTTCAAAAACTTTGGACATAAAATTTGCCCCACGATCACTAATAATTTCCTGAGGTATTCCATAATGGCATATAATATGCTCAATAAAGATTTTGGCAATAGTCTCTGCTTGCTGGTTTTTAATAGGGAAAGCTTCCACAAAACGTGATAAGACATCAATAAACACAATAATATATGAATTTCCCTGTAAGGAAGTTTGAACTGGGCCAATGACATCCATGGCCAGCTTCTGAAAAGGCTTTTCCAGCAGATGAATTTTTAAGTTTGGATTTTTGACAGACAGTACAAGAAGCTATATATGTCTTAACATCATTATACATATTCGGTCAGAAAAATCTATTAGAAATTTTTTTAATGGTATTCTTAATACCACGGTGACCAGCCAATGCATGGTCATGAGCAAGAGACATAATTTTTTCCCAGAAAGCCAATCCAACACAGATTCGGGATGGACTATTATTTTTTCCAACCTTGGCCACAAGATTATCATGATCAAAAATATATTTACCAAACTTGTCACTCTGTGAGGTTTTTATGCTACAAATCCAAGGGTCATTATCTTGAGATGACTTAAGCTCATCCAAATATGATGAAGCCAAAAGGTTAATAGAAGAAATATTGCATTCTCTAGATAAAAAGTCAGCAAATCTGTTTCTTTTTCCTGAAATGTGATTAATAATTAAGTTATAATTAGTTAATTCAATTGACCATCGAAGAAGTCTCTGATTATTATTTTTCATGTTTTCCATAAAGGATAAAGGTCTGTGATCAGATAAAATTTCAATTGGATAACCAAGAATAATATGTCTAAAATGACGTAAGGATAAGATAATGGCCAGAGCTTCTTTTTCTATGGTCGAATAATTGGTTTGTGCTCTTTCAAATTTAGCACTATAAAATGCAATAGGTTGAGGGCCTTGACTAGTTATTTGCTGTAAAACTGATCCAATTGCTTGACCAGATGCATCAGTATATAGCTGAAATGGCTTCGAATAATCAGGAGGAGTGAGTAAGACCGGATTAATTAGTTGATTTTTAATAGATTCCAAAGCTTGTTGACAAACTGGATCCCAAATGAACTTAACACCCTTACGGGTTAAATTTGTAATTGGGGCTAAAAGCATGGATAAATTCTTAATAAAGGGGCGATAAAAATTGAGAGCTCCCAGTAATGATCTTACTCCTTTTCCATATTTAGGAGCTGACAACTGCAATAAACATTTAATTCTTTCATTATCAGGCATTACTCCCTTAGCATTGATAATATGTCCTAAATATTCAACATGATCCGTACAAAAGATACATTTTGATGGTTTCATGATCAACCCAATGCTGGAAAATTTTGAGAATACCTTTTGAAGTAAGGTTAAATGAGATTTGAAGTCCGGTGATGAAATTAACACATCATCCTGAAAAACTTGCACACCATTCCCAATAAATTCCTGCAAAGTTGTAACCATGAAATTTTGAAATAGGTGTGATGATGTTTTACCCCCTTGTGGAAGACGGGTCATTTGAAATTTTCCCCATGGAGTTTGAAATGCCAAACACTCCTTTAGATGATCAGCTACTGGCACTTGATAGTAGCCATTATTCCGATCAATGACTGAAAAAACAGTGTGGCCTTTCAAACTCTCAAAAATTCCTTTAATTGGTGGCATAGGGAAATCAACAGGAGACGTTGCTTTATTAATCTTTCTAAGATCAAGAGTTAACCTTATTTCTCCACTACGCTTGGGAATGATGTGAATAGGAGAGTTCCATGGACTAGTGCTTTTTTCTATAATACCAGATTTCAATAATTCATCAATTTTTCTTTTGTACGAGTCAAGATAAATATGAGGGATTTTGTATTGATGAGAAAAAATGGGATTTTTCTTCTCAATTTTATAATCAGCAATATAATTATTTACTCCTTTTAACACACAAACCTCATTAGAAAAAGATTTAGAAAAACTATGAATAAGAGATTGCAGTCTGTCATATTCAGAACCACTAACATTGCCAAATTTAATACCCTGGATAGGGTTAATAACTTCTATACACCCACTGTAAACATACTCCATAATGGAACTCATTCCATAAATTGTATAACACACACAACAGCCAATATAAAATATTTTAAAGTAAAATATTTAAAAACTTCTCTTATTTTTATTTATTAAGATAAAAATTAATAATCCATAACTAGAACAAGATTGTTTGAAATCCTGGCACTAGGCACCAAATGTCACAACCATGGGTTTATGGTCGGTGAACTAATTGTGAAGATGCAAATGGATACTTACATTTCAAGAACACTATCAAAAATGTTCAAGCACCCAATGTTATATTTAAAAGGAAGTTACTAAGTCAAGCAAACAAAACTAGCACTATTTATAACGTTGAAGTTATGATATCAAAGATATTAAATAAAAAAAAAGTTAAAGTTTGCTTTTTATTAAAAATTCTTATTAAAGGAATGATATGTTTATAAAAATATTTTGTTAAGAGAAATTACTTAAGATACTCCGCTAGCACCAAGAAAATTAAATTATTAAAGTGCCATATAGTGGATTTATGATTCAAACATCATTTGAATCAGATATTGCGTTGTGTTTATTTATTTATTTTTTTATTAACCAGAATCTTAAGTTATTTAGAAATTGGCTGAGTAAAGTTTAATAGGTGTGTATACAACTTAATTAGAAACAGACACAAAAAGGTAGAAAATATTTGAATTTTAATAAGCAAGAAAGTTTATAAATTTATCCCATATATCTTTTTCCTTTGAGGAAGTAAATAAATTAAATTTTCCAAGAAATATAGTAAGCATTACACTGATATTGCAGATAAGATACAGACAAGAATTAATATTATTCCCATGCTTGAATCAAGCCAAGTTATTACAGTGTTTTAAGTGAAAGAGTATAGAATACACAGACATGTGTATAGGAAAACATGGTTATAAAACCGGATGTGTGGCCAACACAAAATCGGACATTGAAAGTTTTAATGATAAAATTGGCAGAGTAATATAACACAAGGTTATTCAGAAATTGCTGCAAGGGATAACCAATGAGCTTAAAATAACTCATGGATTGATTCAACCACTAACAAAAATTAAGAGAAGCAACATTCTCTTAGAAAATTGAAAATTTCATATCACATAGACATGAAAAAAAATCATAATAGCATTTTTAGCTAAATATAAAAAAAATAACTATTAAATGGGACTACTCAGGAAATCAACCACATACAGGATGTAGACAAAATTAATGGGACACAAGTTAACAAATTAAGCCCCCCAAAAAATTGATAAAAGAATAATTTCAAATTACATATTGGCCTAGACTGAAGATAGAAGAGAATAAAAATTAAAAAAAAAATTAAATGAATTTAGAAAGGTTAAATTGTCCTAATAGAAAAAATTAACTAAGTCCCAATCAGCATGACGCACTACAACAGTGTGGAGGCTTACATGTTTAGAACTGGATGTAAATGATCTCCGGAGAAGACGTTGTCACAGTTTATGAAAAAGAATGTCTACCTCAACAGAATTAACAGGTGAGGGTGAAAATTGAAAAGTTGCTTACATGTCCTGATATTGATGAAGGAAGAAAAAGAATATACAAGCTATTACATTTTGTTTGAAGATTGAACTATGGAAGACACACTGAAGAGGTAGTAAACACAAGATGGAAATTCGCTGTTGGAACTGGAGCTGGTGTTATGGCTCCAGAGGGGCACCCTTAGATCGTAAAACAGGCAGGGTGCCCAGGCGCACATGCTATAGGAATACAGGCAGCCCTCAAGGGCTGATCCTATTTAAACGCCTCAAGAGGAGGCCCGTCCGCCCACCGGTGGGTCATTGATGTTGATGAGAAAGGTGAAGAGATACGAGATGTTGTTCGTATCCCCTCCAATGATCTTATAGAGACGCTGAGATGACGAATAGCATCTCCGAAACGTAGCTGGGACAAGCCGTGGCCACTCGAGCTGGAGGAAGGACCTAAGATGGATGGTGCCCATCCTCCAGATGACTGAGGCTGGCTGATGAACACCGTCAGATCGCTTCTGACGGGCCAACCAAAGCTCTCTGTTGATAAAGGCGATGGAAGTGGCTAGGTCCAGCTTGTACGCAGCACCGGTGGAGCAGTCCATCAGAAATCGCACTGACTGGATGGAGAAGGCAGTCAGACCAAAATGGGATGAAAGGCAATCCCAAATGGACCGTGCTAATGGGCACTCGAAAAACACATGGCCGATGGATTCAGGAGACCCACAAAACAGGCAACCAGCAAAACCGACTACTCCCCACTGATATAACCGCTGGAGAGTATAGAAACCATGGTGCAGCAGGCGCCATTGGAAGTTAAATACAGTCCTCTCGAAGGCAAGGGACTTGATGGCCTTCAAGATGGCTGACCATGGATACTGGGGATGCCAGCGCACGATGTCAGAAGACGCACCCCGGTCGGCCTGCTGGAAGAACCAAGATAGACGAAGGCTTTCCCAGTCTTGTGGGTCTACCTGACGCAGATCTTGAATAAAGGTCACTAAGTCTCTCTGGATTCGGTTGTAGAACCCAGGAGATCGTAGATTGATTGTCACTGGCAGCGAAGTAGGAACTGGTAGCCCATTCACCTTGAAGAAGAAACGCAGGTGCAGGAAGAGAAAATTGGCCCAGATGGGAGGGGGAAGGAGTAAGACCCGAATCAAGGCAGCCATTCTGGCTGCAATGAGGTAGTGCCGGATGTTAGGCAGGCCCAGGCCTCCTCCCTCGAAGGGGATATACAGCAGTTCCAGCGAAGCTGATGACAGGCTGCTGCATACCCCCAAATACAATCTGCAATCGCACCTTGCACATTCTTCAAAAGCTGAGGAGATGGCAAGGCGAATAGGCATTTAGATGTCAATAGGGACAAGATGTGTGTCTTGATGAACCTCGCCTTGACAAACATCGAGGTGGAATAACGAAAGTTCTTGCCAAGGCGAGACAGACAGTTGTCAATAACTTGCTGCCAGTGACGAGAGTCCATGTCGGGTAGAAAAGAGAAGACATATCCCAGCACTGTAATTTGCTCACACCATGTTATTGGGAAGGTTTGAAGGTAGTCCACTGTCCACTTCCCAATAGCGATGCCTTTAGACTTGACGAGATTGATGGAACTTCCCGTCGAAGTGCTAAAGTGATCGAAAGATTCTTTATAGATGCCCAGGGAATACGCATCAGATGCAAATAACACTGCATCATCAGCGTATGCCAGCGTACGGATGTTGATGGAAGCAGATGGCAAATCATTCCCCCGGACATCTGGGTGGCGATTAAGAAAATGTAATAATGGCTCCAATTAGAAAATATATAAGAGGGGAGAGATGAGACACCACTGCCTGACGCCTTTGGACAGTTCGAAGAAAGGCGAATTGGAGCCATTAATCGCCACGCATGACGTGGCAGAAGCATACAGTGCTGAGATAATCGTAGCAAATTTCCGAAGATGAAGATGGTGAAACCCTCGGAAAAGAAACACGTGATTCACCTTGTCAAAGACCTTTTCCTGGTCAAGACTTAGGACGGCAAGAGTCTGACGGCGCACGCACGCTTCTTCCATAACACATTTGATGGTGATGATGTTGTCGGACATCCTGCGAGATGGAATGGAGCAGGATTGTCCCGGATCGAAGAACTCGTCGGCGAAGCATATTAGCCATTGTTGGAGCACGCCAGTGAAGACCTTATAATCTGTGTTGAGTAGAGTGATAGGCCTCCACTGGGTGACGAGTTCAGGATTCGGTACTTTGGGGAGTAAGATGATTCTCCCCACGGTAAAGTCCGACGTGATGGAGGAAGGGTCCTTAAGAATGGAATTGAAAACTTGGACCAGGAAAGGCCCAATAAGTTTCCAAGTCGCATTGTAGAACGAATACGAGATGCCGTCTAATCCAGGGCTGGACTGATGACGGCCATCCATCGACAGAAACTTCGGAAAAGGGACGGGTAATTGACAGGTCAGCATCAGCAGTGAAAGGTCTAAGTGCCTCGATCCAATTCGTCGTGGCGTTGGATGGAAAGACTGGGTGGCCAAAAATGATGAAAAATGGGAGTGAAAAGCCGACAAGATGTCAGCGTCGGTTTCCACTGTCCCATTCTCCACCACCAAACGATGGCACCGCTTCTTGTTGGCGGGACGCCTCTCCTCAGCGAACACAGCTGACGACATATTCCGGACGTCAGACGCCCAGGACAGTTTGGCCCTGAGAGCTGCGCCGGTGGCCTTGCGGATCATTAGAGCATTGATCTCGCTATTCACCTGGCGGATGTCATCAGCATATGCCCCCTTCGGGATGGAACAGCGGAGGAGGCGCAGGATTTCTTGGAGCGTGAGGAGATGGCGCCGATTGCGTCTAGCAGCATCACACCCAATCTTTCTAAAGAAGCGACGAAGCTTAGATTTAAAAGAAAGCCACGAAGCTAGCGACGGAGGCAGGTTGTGAAGATGTCTTTCCACAAACTGAACGAACATTCCCTTGTATCTATCGATGTCAAGCAGGTAAACGTTCAGGAACCAATTGTTCGAAGTAGTGCCTGCAGAGGAGGCAGGGAATGGAGGGTTCCAGGACCACTTGATGGCACTGTGGTCTGAAAACGAGCACGGGATGACCTCCATGGAACCAGGGGCACCAGTGAAAGTGGCGTCTACTAGAAAAAGGTCCAACCTTGATGACACAGAGGGCCCTTGATGAAAGGTAGACCCCCATTGGTTGGAATGGGAAGAGAACGCCCACAGATCGAATAGTGCATTCCGCTGGCACAGCTGGTAGATGTACCCAGACAAAAAGATGTTGTTTTCATCCGGATGGCAATTGAAGTCCCCAGCAACCACTGCAGGCAAGGACGAGCACAAGTAAAAGCCCAGGTCTTCTAAGAATGTCCGTTTCTCTGCTGATAAACACGGGGCGTACACATTAAGCAATCGGAATTTGAGACCAGATAGCAGGAGGTCCAAAGAAATTACCCTGCACTCGCAGTCAAAGACGCAGTTCGACGCCACAATGGAGGGGTTGAAGATGATGGTTTCAACCCCCTGTCCATGTGGCGAAGATGAGTTGATGAAGAACTGCGCAGATGGATATTGACTGCGAGGGCCAGGTAGGTTAGCAGGCTGTTGCGAAGCAGCAAGCTTTACCTCTTTAAGGAGGAGAATATCTGGCCTGTACAGGGCAACGAATGATGACAAAACCGATTGCTTGAAGGACGAACCAAGGGAACCAACGTTTAGGGAAAAGACCTTCACTGCGAATTTAGGCTGACGGGGGCTGATCTGTATATGAAGGAGTCTTGAGCCTCACGTATGACGGAGGAGACTCTGATGTCTTCCGTCTAGGGGAGCGAGCACGTCCCGAAGAGGAAGAGGGGCTGCGATGATGACTGTCTACGCAGCTTTATCGTTCAGATGAAGAGGACATAGGAATCCCGTCCCTCTTGCTACGATGTCGTCAGGCCTTTTTCTTGCGAGGGCTCTTAGGCGTCGCAAGAAGATCCCGCTGAGCAGACGCTGATGGCTTGGCAGTCCCAGCAGAAGATGAAATATTACCAGGCGTGGGCGCACAGGCGATTCGAAGAGGCTGCGATGCCGATGAAAGAGCAGATATAGGAAGAGCTGGAAACTCCTCCACATCAAACACCGACTCGGAGCACAAAGAATCGTCTAAGATGACTTCGGCAGATTGACAGTCCTCCAACATTGGGGAAACATCAGGCGAAGGTGCATGAGAGGAAACAGTCTTATGCACCACACTAAGCCGAGGAGTGGGAATCGGCATCTCCTTCCCAGGAGTCGTAGGACGAGGCGACGATGGTGGGGTCGTCTTCGAAATCCTTGGTGAAGGAGGAGGCGACGATGGTGGGGTCGCCTTCGACTTCCTCGGTGATGAAGAAGGCGTCGATGGTAGGGCCAACTTCGATTTCCCCGATGAAGGAGGAAGTGACGACAACGATGGGGTCGTCTTCGACGTCCTTGGTAGAGGACAAGGCGCTGTTGCTGTGCTCGGCTCAGTTGGCTTGGCCGGTGAAGTCATCTTTCCTGGTTGCTGGGACGACATTCCTTGAGGCGATGGTGTTGGGACTGCTGATAGGGCATCTGACCTCTCCTGGCACTGGTGAAACTTGTGCACGGTCTTGTGGCAGAAATCACATTTCCGAAGGAGAGGACAGTGTTTTTGAACATGAGAAGTCTTTTTGCAGTACCAGCAGCACTGCCTCTGGCCCTTGTAAGACACGGAGACGTTAATTCCGCGCATCACAAGGTTCGAAGGAATGTCTTTATGGAGCTCCATGAAGACTACGATGTCGCCCGTCATCTGAAGAGGAGAATCTGGGTGCAGGGGGTACGAAATTCTACGTACTACCCCATAGTCCGACATGTAGTCTCGGAGATATTTTTCAGCCATCAGTGGCGATGCGCCCCGGATAAGAACTGGAACGTATCCGGGTTCGGCGTAACTCAGGTGGACGGTGGTTTGCCCAAACTTGATGAAATCCGCATCGACAATTCGGTCTGCAACATTCTGTTGCCTGCAGAGCATCTTCGATTCTGTCGAAGAGAGCCTCTGCAGAACAGTCACAGCAGGGTGACCCGACGGGAGAATCGGAGGTATACGCGTTTTAGCGTATAGCTCCTTCATGAATATGCCGTCGGCAATCATATCAACCATGCGATCCATGGTTGATATAAAAAAAAAGTTTTTGGTAGGAGAAGAGAAAAGACCTCCCCCAGGAGACACCAGGGGGAGGCAAATGCACCACACAACACACTAGTGGCTAAAAAAAAAATATGATTGTCTAGAGAAGGAAAGGCCTATGAAAATTGTACATAAAAAAAAACTCTCAGAAAATATGCCCAAGAACTATATAGATTGTCAGCATAAAACTTTATGAGGTAGTAAGAAATATTGATTCAAAGCCCCCCCCAAAAAAAAAAATAAATTAATGATAAATAATAATTTTCCGGAAAACAAATAAAAAACATATGCTATATAAAAAAAAACTTAAACTGAAATGTTAAATTGGCTAGGAATGAAAGAAAGATTGTAAAAAAAAAATGTGATGTGAAAAATTCTCATTTTGAGCATCACAGTTCAAATGCTCCCTGAATCTTGTTTCTATGCTTCGGAACGTCTGCCCTTTGTACATCATAGGGCATTGGTTACATTGAGCCTGGTAGATGCCTGATTTTTGCAGTGGTGGGATCTGGTCCTTAGGATTGCCCAGTAGTTGCTTCATTTGACCTGGATTGCTGAAAGCGAGAGAGACATTAAAGCGCTTAAGTATCGAGCTTATTCCGTTTATAAGAGCCTTGTTGTAGGGCAAGGAAATGATTTTCCGGTTATTTATGTTCCTTTTAAAAGTAGTGATTCCTGCTAAGAGCTTTTTAAACCTTCTTCTTCTAACTTAATCCAAAATAAGCTTGGACCTATACCCGTTTTTGTTGGCCGTGTTTTGGATAATGGCTATTTCTTTTTTAAATTTGGACGGGCTCAATGGAATATTCAATGCTCTATCTGTCATATAGATGAAAGCTGAAAGTTTTTGATATAGATGACTGGAATCATTAGGTATGTAGTTTAAACTGTTTGTAGGTGTTCTATACACATCAAATGATAGCGACTCTTTAAACCTAGAAATCTTAGGCTCTTAGACTCTTTAAATCTAGAAATCATTGTTTTCAGTCTCGACCGTGAATTGTACTGACTGAAAGAAACCATTGATGTGTTGGACAAACGAACCAATATCACATTTGGTGGTATCAAAAATCGTGAATACATCATCTACACACCTGTACCAAGTGTTCGGAAAGTAGAAATCAGAAGATTTTAAAATGTCCTCAAAATTTTTGAGGAAAATTTCTGCCAAAATAGGGCTTAAACAAGATCCCGTAGGAGTGCCCCCAACCATTTTATAAACTATGTTTTTGTAACTAAAGATGTTGTTATTAACGCATAATTTAACTAAATTTTTACATTCCCTTCTAATATTTTTGGGAATCTGATTCTTCTTCAAACTATTTTTCAGAAATTTAATGGTTTCTGGAATAAAGAGATAATGTCGAATGACACAAGTATTAAATGACGTTTACAGGTTGTATTGTTTTTTTCATTCATTACCATTTTTAGTTGTGGTTAAAGAGTGTTGTGCTTTTAATCTGTTCATTAGTACGATCCACATAAATACTTATTTTGTTTTAGTCATGTAAAATCTTAATGTTTTCTTTCTTTAGTTCATGTCCGGTTTTCAGTATGTGGTCAGCAAAAGCTGACTTCGCAGGTCTGCAGTTCTTAACATAGTCGAAATGCTCCTTAGTTCTTGTTTCAATCTTTCTACGGGTCTGTCCAATATATTTTTTGTTACAGGTCCCTCATTGGTTCTCGTAAATTCCTGATCGTTCAGTTCTCATTATAGGGTCTTTTGTACGTCCTGGGAGCTTCTTGAGTGTGTGATCACTTCTATATGCTATTTGTAAGTTGTACTTATTGCATATCCTCTCAATGCCTCTGGTCAGGTTTCTATTGTAGGGTAGACAAAAATATTTTTCCTCTTTCTTCTTATTCGGGTCATTGAGGGTCGTGTAGAGTGCCAGCCTCCTCTTGAAATTATGCTTCATTGCCCATTAATGGCCAATGTCCCATTTTTGGGTCGCAAGTTTATGCATGAATAAACTATAAAAACATTAAAAATAGACATATTATTTTTTCCCTAGAGGTTACAAAGTAAGTCGTTTTAATAATAGAAAATAAAAAGTGTATATATTTTTAAAACTTTTTGACGTTAGGTGGAGCCAACTCTGCTACATTTTCGTTAAACAGATAGGAAGTTGAGTAGATGCATGTAGCACCACGTTGAGAAAGAAGAAGTTTGGTTTTGTTAACGAATTGTGTTTATTAGTCATCATATAACAGGAATAAAAGCTAAAAGTGTCACTAAAATTTGATACGTAAGTATTATACAGTCTTTATTTTTGTGTCCCGTTTATGGGACATTGGCCTAGATTCACGAAAATAACCTAATCAGCCAAATTGATGAAAATAATCGTCGTTGTCGCTTTCTCTGTCTTATATTTATCTATAAATATCGTGAATTTATGACTTCAGAGATATACTTTTCGTTATGTTACGACGTCCTTTCTTGACAGCTGCTGATGTGGAAAGAGAGCTAAGAAATTTGTGTGAAGAAGATATCAATGAGGACGAAATCCCAGATGACAGTGGATTACTAGATGTTGCAGGTTCCCTAGAGATAATTGGTTACAAAAACAACGAGTCAGATGAAATAACTGAACCCTCTACATCTAAAAGTGCAAAACGCAAAAAAAAATGACACACCGTTCTTACCCAAATGGAAGAAATGTGAACCAGCCTACAGAAAAGAAATGACAGTGCCATCTGGAAAACAGACATGGCAAGCTTGAATGCTTACGAGGGAAGACTGTTGTAGAGGTCTTTGAAGAATTTTTTACAGAGGATTTGCTAAACTTTATTATAGAACAGAGTTTGATCTATGCCAAGCAGAAAAATAATCTGAATTTTACTCTTGACCTGAATGAACTGAAAATATTTTTGGGGATTCTTCTCCTTAGTGGATACCATAAACTTCCCCAGCAAAAGATGTATTGGGAGCAGTCTTCAGACGCTGGTTTACCTATTGTGTATAATGCCCAGTCAAGGAATAAATTCAAAGAAATAAAAAAGTACCTTCATTTGAATGATAATACAAAGATTGATAAAAATGATAAAATGTATAAATTGAGACAATACCTAAATATACTGTCCAACAACTTTCAAAAATTTGGAGTATTCGATTCTCATTTATCTATTGATGAAATGATGATAAGATATTATGGAATGCATTCAACTAAAATGTACATGAGAGGGAAACCAATAAAATTCGGATATAAGGTTTGGTGTCTTTGTAGCGTCAGTGGCTACTTGTATAATTTTTTACCCTATATTGGTAAAAAAAATCAGGCCAACAATGAGCCACTTGGGATGAGGGTAATACAGAACCTAACGTCAATCATTCCTAAAGAAGAAGCAATAAATCATAAGATATTTTTTGATAATTTTTTTTACAAACATTGAAGTACTGCAAGTCCTAGGAGGAAATAATCTAAAAGCAACTGGTACAATTCGAGAAAATCGAACAAAAAAAAATGTCCTCTTATTCCATCAAAAATAATGAAAATTATTCCGAGAGAGGGTTTATAGACTATAGGTTTGATCCGAACAGCAAAATTTTGGTTACAAAATGGCATGATAATACACCTGTTTCTGTTGCCACAAATTACAGTACAGTTTTTCCAACTGGTAATGCTATACGTAATTCACAAAAGCTCAAAAAAGATATAGTACCAATTCCCAAAGTTGTGTCTGAATATAACAAATCAATGGGTGGTGTTGACATGCTGGACAAGCAGGTGTCTTTATACAGAACAAGAATACGTGGGGAAAAAGTGGTACTTTCCAATATTTACACAAATGCTTGACATTGCCATTGTGAATACTTGGAGAATCTATAACCTTGTGAATGAAAATGATACACTAACAGTGCTAGAAACCAGGAGGAGAATTGTTTTAGCTTATATTTCCAAGCAGTCTACATCAAACCGTAAGTGCCCTGGCCCTCAAAGAAATAGGCTTTTGAAAGGAAGAGTAAGTGAAGAAATCAGGTTTGATCAAGGAAATCATTTGGTAAAACCTATACTCACGCAGAGACGCTGTGCTCATTGTGGGAAAAAAACAAAAAGAATTTGTGGCAGATGTGATGTACCACTTCACGATGCATGTTTTGAAGAATTTCATAGAAAATAATATATACTAGCAGAGGTACCCGGCGTTGCCCGGGTTAATTACACTTGTGGGTAAAGAGATAGATCAAAATAATTAAATTAAAACTTCCAATTGGTTAAATAATAACTCAATCAATACAACACAGAGAAAAGGGGCGAAAAACAATAAGTGCAGGTGATATACCAGAGCACAAAGGCGACACGCGTGACATTAATAATGAATAGGCTCTACCTTATTAATGTTCTGTCACTGCATCATCATTTTATGCTCGTTATCAATAATTCTTGGAAACGAAAGTTCAGTCATCGCATTATCAGCATTTCAGTTTCCAAAATATACACTTTCCCACAGAATATACTCAAAATATATTTTTAGGAAATGTTTGGATCTGCTGTGCTACCAAATAAGCTAGGTGATAACCCCGGTGTGGCTCGGACTTTTTTTTTTTGGAATAAATTTTGAAATATCTTAAAAATAAACACATGAAAACGCTTAAAATTAATACAGTAAAAATTCTTAATAAACATTTGAAAAAATTTTTTTTAAGGGCTCACAATGGAAGGAGGGCTCTCCAAGGATGCCACAGCTAGTCTAAATACTTGCTTACTCTCGTAATCTTACTTTAGATGTACACTTGATGTTCTTGTAATTCCCTTTCTTCTCTCGATGTCTTGAATCAAAACTTGGCCATTCATCTCTTTTTGTAGTCGAGCGATCGCCGATTCTTCTGTTGACCTGCTTACCATTTGCTCAATATAGCACGGAGCTAATGGAATGCTTCCTCTGTCGTCTTTGCACTCTTTCTCGATAGTCTGCTAACTTTCCATTATCTACAGTTACTAATCATTTTTAAAGATTTTCAAAAAATTATTAAATACTAGGAACTCTCTTTTCTAAGAAAAGTCTGAATAACAGGAATTCTATGCATTGTTACAAATTGGTGGTCATGAGATATATACTGTTGATCCCTGCCTAGTGTTGGTGCATTGCGTGTTGACACCATTGTTGATACGTATTGTTGCACAAACTTTTCATTACATTGTTGGTCATGAGATATATATTGTTGGTCTCCGTGCAGAGTGTTTGTGAATTGCGTGTTGATACCATTGTAGATACCTATTGTTCCACAAACTTTGCCTTGCTTTGTTGGTCATGCGATATTTCTCATTAATATCCCCTGCCATGATCATGAATATCGATTTTTTATCGATATTTATTATTTTTCCGAAATCTGAGGTAGATAGTGCCCTTCCTCATGCTTTGAAGATCAAGTATGCAAAATTTCATCAAGTTCGGAATAAAACTATAGATTTATATTCAATACACACAAACAAACCCACAAACATCCTTTTTTATATATATGGAAGACCAGCAGAGGGCGTTGCCCGGGATAATTACGCTTGTAAGTAAACAGAACAACCTCAAAAAGCTAAATTAAACCTCCAAATTGGTTAAATAATAACTCAATCACTACAATATAGAGCGAAGGGACTATCAATTCTAAGAAAAATCCGAAAGACAGTAATTTACCTCTTCACTGAAAAACTCCATTCTAGATGATATACCGGGACTTGATTTACCGAAAAAAATTTTTTTAAAGGCTCACAATGGATGGACCTCTCCAAGGATGCTTTGTAGTCAAAATAATTTTTTACTCACGTAATCTTACTTTAGATGTACATTTGATGTTGTTGCAATTTCCTTTCTTCTTTCGATGTCTTGAAACAAAAATTGGCCATTCATCACTTTGTGCAGTCTACCGGTCGCCGATTCTTCTATTTACTTGCTTACAATTTGCTCAATACAACACGGAGCTAAAGGAGTGCTTCTTCTATCGTCTTTCACTCTTTCTCAATAGCCTGCAAACTCATAATCTCCAGTTACTTATCATTTTTAAAGATTTTCAAGAAATTGTTAAGTACTAAGAATTCTCTTTTCTAAGAAAAGCCTGAATAACAGGAATTCTATGCATTGAATTCCATATTGCAGAAACTTTGCCTTGCATTGTTGGTCATGAGACATATATTGTTGATCCTTGCAGAGTGTTTGTGAATTGCGCGTTGATACCATTGTTGATACCTATTGTTGCAAAAACTTTGTCTTGCATTGTTGGTCATGAGATATTTCTTATTAATATGCCCTGCCATAACCATGAATATCGATTTTTTATAAATAA
>JAHWFO010007477.1:47323-78488 GCA_023313115.1 Rhysida immarginata
CATTAATATGCCTTGCTATAACCATGAATATCGATTTTTTATCGATATTTATTATTTTTCCGAAATCTGAGGTAGACAGTGACCTTCCTCGTGCTTTCAAGGTCATGTATGCGAAATTTTATCAAGATCGGAATAAAACTGTAGATTTGTATAAACAACATACAGACAAACAGACCCACAGACCCACAGACCCACAGACCAACAGACCCACAAACATCCTTCTTTATATATATAGATAGATAAGATGGTAATAATTGTTTTATTTTTTTGTTTACAGCTTAAATGTTCAAGGTATTTGTATTCATATATTTGAAAAAAATAATATAATCCCATTTCATATATTTTCTTTTATTAATTTGGAATTTCACGGAGTTGCGGCCAATGTCCTAAAAATGGGACGGTAGTTTTGGGGTGGAAACCCTGTGAGAATTTTCATGTAATTCACATAACGATCATCTCAGGACTGTAGAGGATATGAACAAGTGTCATATCTCAAAAAAACGCAGTAGCTGAATTATGGCCAGTAATGGGTTAATGAGCTTGTCGACCAATTCCATTACTGAAACCATTGGTTGTCGTGTTTACTCTTTCCAATATCATTAGTAATATTTTTCTTAATGTCCTTAAGAGGATTGTTTCTTTGACTGTTGGATGCCCGAGGTTCTGTCATCTATCGGGCTGTCAGTTCCTAGAAAAAGTCGTCATAAGTGTCTTATTTTAATAACTCCTAGTATGAGGATAAATACTGGTGAGATTACTCCGTCGTATAAACTTGTTACTTTGTATAATAAAATCCTTTCTCATAAAGATGTAGACATTTTTAATGACCCAACCAATTCTATTTTTAAGATTTTAAATATCTGATTTTGATTTATTTGTTCCGAAATGTAATTTTTTTCTTTTGATTCCTTCCCCCGCTTGGGTTTTATCACCTGTAGGGGCAGTTTGTATTTGCTTGTACATTTTGATCTGAATAAATTAAATTAAATTAAATTATTATTATTATTATTATTATTATTATTATTATTATTATTATTATTATTCGTGTTAATTTTCAGTTTATTTTCTTACTTAACTGATTTTTTTTTCTGTAATTATGCTCACAGACAAAAATATCTCGTTCTTTTTTTATTTTCTAATATTATCTAGGTTATTTCATATTTAATTATTTTTGTAGGGTTGTTTTAATATTTTTTATAGTGTTGTTTCAATAGTAATAATAAATCCGTATAACCCTTGCAAATAAGTTGAATTTTACGAACGTTTAGCTTCTCAGGCTGATATATGAATCATATATACTGTTACCTGAATGTATTTATATTTTTGTCCATAATGATATCAGTTTATCATGTGATGTATTTGCCATCATTAAATAACATAAAATCAAGGAATATTTAGAATTTCTTTATTATCAAAAATATTAAAACAACACTAAAAAAATACGTAAATATAAAAGTAGTTAATAATAAAATCAGTGAATTAAATAACTGTTTCGAAATGAATATTATTTTTTTAGTAAGAAAATAAACTGAAATTTAACACGAGTAAATAATAATAATTTATAAAATCATGTAACAACAGCAACAGGGCACAGACCATCGGATAAACCAGAGGGTGAGACCCTATGTTGTCCCCCAACAGGCCGAAGCCCAAAACGGGGTTAATGAATATATATAAAGTGAACAGAAAGAGAAAAATGATACACATAAATTAACGCAAAAGAAACTCAGACAAAAAGAGATAAGTTGAGTCGGGGAAGAACAAGAGTAAAATATAACAGTAAGAATAATAAAGTATCAATGATAGTAATGAAAAAGAGTGCCAACAACGAAGGATAAAGGCCAATCAGATAATCTGAGTGGTCAAACCCCGAGTTGACGAAGTTATAACCAACAAGCAATAATTGACTGTTAACAGGTCTGAACCAAAAGAGAGTGGGATGAGAAACATAGAAATTTAAATAAATAAAGGGAAATGCATGTCCCTTAATGTCACTAGATCAAAATTATTAAAGTTATTTAAATAGTTGTTAACAAGCTTCGTTACTGGATTCAGATTTGATATGTTAGTCCTCCATTTCAGAGGAGGTTTGATAACGAATCCTCGCCGTGTTTTGGTCAAACTCTGGAAATTAAAATCTTTAACTAGAAGAGGGACACGTAAGTTATCATGAAAAATACTGAGCAATGTATTAAAAAGATAACTACTGTCTAAAAAGTGAATATTGAACACATTCTTAAATAAGTGAAAATGATCCGAGCAGTTAAAATTTCTAACTTAAAAGGTTCTTAAAACTGATAAGTTTGCGCTGGATTAAGGAAATAGCTTGCAGATTGCCGCCATACCAGATCCAAGCACAATAAATAAGTTTAGAGATGACAAATGTTTTGAATAATAAAAACAGTGTTCTGATATCAGTAAAAAAATGAATCGTACGCTTAATTAAGCCTAAGCGAGATATCCAAATGTATCTGTTCAATATGATTAAGGAAAGAACAGCTATCAGTGAGAATAACCCCCAGATCCTTAATGGTAGTAATTCTAGATAATTGTTTTCCAGCTATGTCATAGTCAAACAGAAACGGGGCTGTCTTACGATGAAAAGAAATAACAAACGATTTTTGAGCAGTAAGATCAAGCCCATTATTGACCGACCATGACGAAACCGCCGACAAAGATTCCTGCAAAATCGAGCAAGCAATCCAATCTTCGACAACAGAAAATAATTTAATATCATCTGTATACAAAAGAATTTGAGTTGGAGAATGTTCGAATACGTACGAAAGGTCTGCTATAAAGATATTAAAAAGTAGCGGGCCCAAGGGAGAACCCTGCGGGACGCCACTCATAATAGGATAAGCTGGACTTAATGGAACTTTGGAATCTAATTCTGAACTTTTTCCACAGCAACATAGGTTTAAGCCAGGAGATTGCTGTAGTTGAAAGGCCTACGTACTTCAGCTTATCAAGCAGTAGTTGAATATTAACTCGATCAAATGCCTTGGAGCAGTCCAGAAATAAGGCGTCAACCTGCTTCCTATTATCAACATGTAAAGTGAGATAATGCATGAAAGTCACTAAGTTGGATTGCTTGGATCTCTTTGGTCTGAAGCCGTGCTGTGTAGAAGCAAGAAAGGTTCAACATGAAGAGATAGTTGATCTGCAACAAGGGTTTCCAAGAGTTTTGCAGGAAACAGCAACAACGTAATAGACCTATACATCTTTTTAGCTTTGACACTTGACTTCTTGGGTATAGGATGAATAAGAACATGTTTCCAGGCGTCCGGATAACATCGCGAGCTCAAGGAGACATTAAACAGATGAAGCAATGGTGAAATAATTGCGGTAAGACAACCTTTAAAAACATCATCTGGGATGTTTGATACAATACAGGACTTTGAAGCAGACACTTTACGCGAACGATCAACCATTTGCTGTGCAGAGAACGGTTGGAAAGAGAAGTTGTTATTAATCTCACTCCAACAATCGTTGAGCAAGTTGGCGTCCACAGGTAAACTGGCGACATTGTTCATGGTGGACGCAAAAGAATGACCAAGCTCATTAAGTATGTCTTCATCGGGAAGATCGATATTAGATTTTTTAACATTTAAAAACTTTCTGGAAATATCCCAGAAAGACGTCGGCCTGTGCTTTATCTGAGATTGGAGATTATTAAAATAGATTTTCCAAACATTGTCCCAGCCTTTTTTAAAATTACGTCTAGCCAACACAAATTTAAGATAATCGTCGCTGTTTTTGGTAAATTTAAATCTTTTGTGCAACGTTTGCTTTAATATCCAATTAGATCTAGTTTGAGTAGAAGTCCAAATAGGAAAAGTTGGGGATGATCTTCTATTTTTGCCGACAGGCCTCCTACCCCTGGTATTATTAAAGACAGGAACTGATTCACTAATAGCATCTGTTAAAGCATCGGTAATGCTAGTCCAGATTTCATTCACATCAGAAGATCTCAGAGCCTGCTCCCAGTTTTTATTGGCGGCAATATGATAGGGGCACTGATAATCACCCTTACCAAAGTTAAAGAGCGAGTCTCTAGGTTAGGATATTCCTCTAACGTGTTAGAAAAGACAACCGACAAGGGAGGGTGATAATCATCAGCGCCAACAAGTACACAGTGGGAATTACTGACAGATAGAGCCAAGTTAGTAAAAACTTTATCGAGATCATCGCCGAATTTGTTTTGAACACAATTATGATTAACGAAGTCCAATTCACTGGCCCAGCAGTTAGTAAGAAGCTTTCTATGTTTAGGATAGAAAGATTCATTGGAGTAGTCCCTAAAGTCTGAATAATTAAAATCACCAAGTATAATAAAGACAGAAGAAGAATGGAAGATAAAATCTGAGAGCTCTTCTAGAAAAACTTCGACATCTCGCATATGTAGGGATGGAGAAATATACACGGTTAAGATGCATAAACTGCTACTACCGCCAGAGAAACACCGGGTGACAACTTCGATGCCAACGACGTCAATGCTAATAATAGAAGTGGAAAAGGAAGAAGTGTTCGCTTTGATCGACTTTGGTAGTGCAATCAAGACTACACCACCACGGCTCTTGACAGTCCGGTCACACTAAACACATTGAAATGATTACCAAATAACATAAAGTCTGAAATCGTGTCATTTAACCAAGTCTCTGTTAAGCAGAATATATACCGAGAATTCGCGGCTGTAAAGTCAAAAGTCTGATGGATCTTGGTACGGAGACCTCTCACGTTTTGATAATACATTCGGCTACACATAATAATAATAATTGAAGAGCCTTCCCCCAGGCAAGAATCAATAATCTGACTATTACGTAATTTTCCAATAAATGGGGAAAATAAAACACCCTCAGGCCAAACTGACGAATCAAAAAATATATCAAAGTCGTTCTGCCTGACGAAAAGAACAAAAGAAGCGTAGCTCTGAAATTTCGATTTTATTTTACAACACTTGCCCAACTCGATCTTAGGGAAAACCGATGAGACAAATTCACTAAGTTGATTCGGGGTAAGATCCGGTTGGAGTCTAGAGATAAATAATTTCTTCTCATCCGATTTAATATTCTTCACACTAGTCAATCCGTTACAATTTCCCTTAGCACCTATAAGTATTGGTTTATTAGCATGATTTTTGAATCCAGAAGATGGCGATGAAAGACTCGTAGTTGGATAAATTAATTTCGACAAATCAGGTACTAATTTATCTGTGGAGAACATACGACTATCTCTAGTAGCCGATTTAGGAAGTGCCTCCGCGAGGGGCTGATCCCGTTTATTTGACGTGAGCTGACACCCCTGTTTAATGAATCGATCACTCTGTCAAGTTTTTTGTTAATCTGAGAATTCTCCTCTTGTATTTTCGTAGCAAGTGAGATGAACTCCTTAACAGTCCTAATGAGATTAATAATAACAGCTAAAATTTGAGAAGAAGAGAACTTATCTGTTATTGACGACACAGAATTAAAGCTGTGATCCGGGTTAACGTCTCCAAGCTCATCTAGCTCCACTGACTCGCTACATCCGCAACGCCATTTTAACTTAACCTTTTGAACCTCGTTGTTGCGAATATTAACATATTTGGCGTGAAAAAACGACTTACAGGCTCCTGTACATAAGAGATAAGGCTGGCGACCATGTATAGCTGATTTGCAGGAAGGGCAAACACCTAATGTGCCCTGCTTGTTTCCTGATTCTACCATTTAGAGAGCGAAAGAAACAGTCGACCGTCACCCTGCGCCACCTGGCGAAAAAATGATTGTAGCAACCTGGCATCAATAATAATAATAATAATTGTATTGTATTGTATTGTATTGCATTGCATTGTATTGTATTGTAGCAACAAGCATCTCTCAACCACGAACTCTATATAAGAGAACATGGAAAAGAGAAATTGCTCCCCAACGGGCAAAGCCCAAAACGGGGTTAATTTATGGGTTAGATAAAAATGTCGGCAAGATTGAAAACGTTAGTTGAAAAATCGTAATCATTATATAGCTGTACTAATTTCATTGCTGGATCAATCCATCCGGCTTGAGAAGAATAAGAACGAACAGATAATTTTAATCTATTTCCCCTAATAACTGTAGAACAACGAAGTCCTATTGAAGCTAAAAAATTTGATAAATCAACACGACCATTAAGAATATTCGCAAGAAAACTGATCATATAACAGGTTCCTAATCTATCGAGAGACCAATAAGCGAATTGATCCCTCACAATACCATCAGAACTACCAAATTCTTTTTCGCAATACTTAAACAATGCATCATGAGACTTCATTAATTTTAAAAATTTTCTATTAGTAAAGCCTGGGAACAAAATAGGAAAACCATAAAGAATTTTAGGCAAAACAACACTTAAATAAATAGAACAGATAATACCAGGTTGACGATAAAATAAAGCAAGACGCCTGAGACAACCCACTTCTAAATTTAAACAATCAATATGGGTATTAAATGTCCCATTTGAATTGTACCAGACACCAAGATCTCTGATAGTAGAATCAACAGGAATTAAAGTATTTCCAACATAATATTTAAAACTTATTTTCATTGTATTACGAGAGAAACTAATAATTTTCGATTTATTTATATTAATCTTTAAACTATTATCGGAATACCAATTATTAAGCTGAATAATTTTGGTCTGAAGAGTCAATGCATCAACAGATGATTAAATTCTATAAAGATTTTTAAATCGTCAGCGAACATAAGAGCTGAAACCGGACCCTCAGCAAACAGACAATTTAAATCGCAAATAAAGAAATTGAACAGCAATGGGCTTAAAGGAGAACCCTGAGCTATACCACTCATAATCGAACCAAAGCAACAATTGCCTATAGCATTAGTAATAAAAAAGCGTCTGTTCTGCAACATAGAATGAAGCCATTTTATAGTTAGATGATGAATATCTAAATAATGTAACTTTGTCAGTAATAAAGAATGATTTACGGAATCAAATGCTTTTTTGGCAATGTCGAGATAACAAACATCCAATTGACTCCTTTCATCCAAAGCAATCGCAATTTCAGATGAAATGCGTTGCAAATTCGTAATGGTGGACCTACCGGGAGTAAACCCATGTTGATTGTCAATCTGCAGACTCAGATATTTCCTTCTGAGTTCTTTAAAAACAAACGACTCTATGATTTTAACAGGAAAAAGCAACACTGAAATCGGGCGAAAATTATCAGGACTATTTGGATTTTTAACCTTAGGCAACGGAACAACTTTAAACGTTTTCCAAGCTGCCGGATAAACTCCTTTCTGCAAAGATAAATTAAAAATCATCGCTGACGGTACAGCTAACACCTCCAGACAACCCTTAAAAACAAGGTCAGGGAGTTTATCTAATGTTATAGAGCTACTAGTTTTAATAGTTTTGCCAAGATTTAATACTTGAGACGCTGAAATTAAATTAGTCTCATGATTATAACAAGAATTGTTGACAAGGTTAATTAAGGTTAATTAGTCCAAAGCAACCTGGGTTAAATTAAATTCTCTATCGTTAATAAAAGATTGCTCAATATGAGACTTTAAAGCCTCCAAGTTATTCAAATCTAGTAAAAAATTACTAGAAGTAGTTGTACTACTCTTGCCCAACAATTAGTAATATTCCAAAACTTTTTCGGATCATCAATCATATCCTCAGATAACTTTTTAAAATAAGAATTATAATCTTGACAATATTGATGCTTAAAAATTCTCCTAAAATTTTTAAATTGCACATAACAACTAATATCGTTTGTTTCTTTAAATAATTTATGGAACTTCTTCTTTAATCTCCTATAATTTCGTGTCGGAGAGGAAACCCACACAGGAAAAGTTGTACGAGATTGGTAATTATCCTTTTTTAATGGAACAAAATATCTAAAGGCATTATAAATAAGATCAAAAAAATCATTCCAACAAGAATCAACATCAGTATAATTAGCAAAATCATCCCACTGATAACTCTCCAAAAATTTATAAAAAAAACCATAAAAATCAGCCATAGCATAATCAATACCCGTACTAATCTTCTTGAGGTCAACAGGACCAATATTAATAATAATATGTAATGAAGGCTGAAAAACATCTTCTTTCACCAAACAATTAGAAGCACTCACTACTTCAATTACATTATTGGAAAAAACTTTATCGAGAGAACTACCAAATTTATTATCAATTTAATTGCTTCAATTGCTTGCAATTTTAAATAAAATAAAAAATAAAATGCAAGGCATAAACAAAATAAAAAATAATTACACTCGGCGTTGCTCGGGATAATTACACTTGGATGTAAACAGAACAATCTCAAAAAATTAAATTAAATTTTGCAATATCTTAAAAATAAACACATGAAAATGCTTAGAATTAATACAGTAAAAATTCTTAATGAAAATTTCGAAAAAAATCTTTTTAAAGGCTCACAATGGTGCTGGACCTCTCCAAGGATGCCACTGCTAATCTAAATAATTTCTTACTCACGTAATCTTACCTCAGATGTATACTTAGTGTTGTTGCAATTTCCACTCTTCTCTCGATGTGTTGAAGCAAAACTTGGCCATTCATCACTTTGTGCAGTCTAGCAGTCGCCGATTCTTCTATTTACTTGCTTCCCATTTGCTCAATACATCACGGAGCTAAAGGAGTTCTTCCTCTCTCGTCTTTCCACTCTTTCTCAATAGTCTGCTAACTCTCCATTATCTCCAGTTACTCATCATTTTTAAAGATTATGAAGAAATTTTTAAGTACTAAGAACTCTCTTTTCTAAGAAAAGCCTGAATAATAGGAATTCTATGCATTGTTATAATTACTTATCCATATTACATCATCATTTTATGTTCATTGTTATAATTCTTGGAAAGATTGCTTTAACATTACATCATCATTCTGTGCTCATTGTTATTGGTGAATTGCGTGTTGAAACCATTGTTGATACCTATTGTTGCACAAACTTTTATTTGCATTGTTGGTCATGAGATATATATTGTTGGTCCGTGCAGAGTGTTTGTGAATTGCGTGTTGATACCATTGTTGCAAAAACTTTGTCTTGCATTGTTGGTCATGCGATATTTCTCATTAATATGCCCTGCCATAACCATGAATATCGATTTTTTATCAATAATTATTAATTTTTCGAAATCTGTAGACAGTGACCTTCCTCATGCTTGGTCATGTATGCGAAATTTCATCAAGATCGGAATAAAACTGTAGATTTGTATAAAAAACATACACACAGACCCACAGACCCACAGACGCACAGACCCACAAACATCCTTCTTTATATATATAGATAAATATTATTATAATCATTTAATTGATGTTCTGCGAGAAAAAGTTCCATAAACTTAAACGCTCTTTTAAATAATAAGAGGACACTTTGCTATATTGATTGTGATAATTAAAGTCACCGAGAAGTAAGTTAACTCCAATCGGTAAACCATGCATAAAATTGCCTAAGTCAGTAAATACCTGTTCAAATTCTACCGTACGAACATTAGGGAGAACATAACACAAAAATACAAAAAGATCGACACACCGTCCCAACATACGATTAAATTTTTCTGTGGGAACTCTCACCCCAACAATGTCGATTGAAAAGGTATTAAAAGTTATATAAATAAGTTCAGAATATAAATTAGTTGGCACTGCTATTAAAACTCCTCCTCCTCTCCTCCCATCTAATCTATCAGTCCGATAAATTGTGAAACAATCAAAAAATAAACTGTAATCAGAAATTGTAGAGTTTAACCAGGTTTCTGAAAGACATAAAATATGAGAGTTAAATTTATAGATACTCTTTGCTAAACCATCCAACTTGGTGCGCAAACCCCTAACATTCTGATAAAAAATATTAAGTTTCATTATTATTATTCTCTACTGAATTCTCCTCCTGGAAAACCTTCAATTGATCATCATTCAGTTTACTGAAAAACTGCTTCACTAAAATACCCTGTGGCCATTTAACAGAATCCAAATAAGTATCCAACTCATTTCAATAGCTACATAAAACGAATTATAATTATCAAATTTAGTTTTCAATTGAAAAAAATCAATATCAGTCATGACAGAAAAATGAAGTTATGATATTCCTCAAGAACAAGGGAAATTGATCGAAAATAGTGATAGAAATAAATTAAGAGTGTGATTTATCATGAAGTTTTGTAATTAAGTATTTTGTTTAAAATAAATTGATTTTTTATTTTATTTTTTTCGATTTGATTAAATAAGACAAACGCCCAGCCGAGCAAAGCGAGGCCAACAACTAGTAATAATAATAATAATAATAATAATAATAATAATAATAATAATGGAGTGTCAAAATGTTTCATATCCAGTGTCTGTATAATTATTATTAACAGTATGTGTCGTTTCTCTGTCGTCCACTGTATATTTTTCAGTGGTTTTCCCTATGGAGGAATTTGATGTTTTGTTTTGATTAGCCATCGAGGATGTTGTTGTCGCTGGTCACTGGTCGCTTCCACTGAATTCAGCTCAGCAGAGGCGACGTCGCCTGAAAACCAGTTCTTATCCGTCGCGCGCGACCAAGGGCAAAAAACGAGGTCACGCTCGGGCGACAAGGAGCAGCATGGAGCGACGCCGATGCATGCGCATTGCCCAAGGAGCGACCCATGTCGCGCGCGACAAAGCGTATTTGTGGCGGGACTAATACTAAATACAAGAGGCTAACTCGCAAGGTTAGTGAAAAGGTCAAGCAACCATGAAACCAAAGGTGGAACAACAAGGTCAAAATCCTGTTTGTCCAGAACAAGTCACTCTGGTGTAGTCAGGGCCCTCTAAAACAAGAAGGCTGCCGATCTACCCCCCCCCCCTGCCTGCAAATAATGGTAACTTTGTAGTAGTTCCCAGGAGACAGCTCAACTAATTGCGAACACACTGAAGAGCTAATTCACCACTCCCATTGCAAATAGTCTGGTAGGTATCGAGAATACCCGCCAAATTAGTGAAGGGTCCATAAAATATGATCTTACTGTCACGTACTTAATTCTCTCCATGCCAGAGAAGTCATCGAGGTCTCGAACATCCTAAAACGTCTAAAGAGCAGAAAGGCTCTAGGTATCGACTCTATTACCAGCGATGCAGTAAGGAATTTACCTCCAAAGGTTATCTGCTTAATTACCAAGATCTTAAACGACTGCTGGAACCGCGGCTACTTCCCCAACGCCTGGAAGGACTTAGTCATCCTCACTACCATAAGCCGGATCTAAATCCTCATCTTCCCGTCAGCTACAGGCCCATTAGCTGTTTACCTATGCTTTCCAAGGTTTTCGAGCGCACTCTTCTGAAGAGGTTCTATGACTTCCGCGAGTCTAATAATCTTAGTCAATGGCTTTCGTTCGTATCACTCATGCCATCTCCAGATATGGAGGCTTGTTGCAGATTTGAGCAGTCCTCTCAATTACTCGATGTACGGAGGAATAGTTTTTCTTGATTTGCATAAGCCCTTCGACCAAGTCTGGCACAACGGACTCATCTTCAAAATGTAGTTTCCCTGATGAGCACATTGCTCTGGTTAATTCCTTCCTGTCACACAGACCGTACTACGTCAATCCACAATGTTATCCCTCGTCCTACTAGTTAAGACCCTATCCTCAGGATGACTGAAGAGGACCATCAGGCATTTCCTCTAAGTGTAAGTTCCCGGGTTATTTTTTGGGCTAGTGTGCTATGGAAGCCCATCTCCCGGATCTCGTGACTTATTTTACTTCACTGCTCGATTGTCTGCACAGTTGTAGCCATCACCTGCTCTGATGAAGAAGTGAATTCGAACAACTTAGACAAATAAACGCTACCAATTTTGCTAATCAAAGACCTGTTCCTTATTTTTCGTTCATTGACAGCAAAATGGACCAAGATGTAACTATTATAATAATCCTTCAAAGGATACGTATGCAGGGTGTCCGAAAAGACTAGCACTATGAAGTATATCACAGTCCATAGGCGACGCATTAGATAGAACAAAAACGTCTTATAGAAAGTGGATTGTGGGCTTTCCATTCAAACCGTAACTTTTACCCTAGCAGAGATAGAAGAAAAATTCCAATTACGAACTTATAAAGCACCCCAAAATTAGTCTAAATGCATGTTTACTTGAACTGATTCATAGGAAACTTGTGTGAGATAAGTGAGGATGAAGATTGGTATGCTACTCGTCCCCCCCCCCCGCACTCACACAAGAGTGGCACCATTTCTGAAGCAAAAACTGTAAGTTATTCAAAGTTAATTTGCATGTAGTTTCTTCACGGTCTCCATAAATTGTGCCATCAGATCTTTTTCATTGCACTTCATACGACCAGAGTGTTGCCACCACTTACTGTTCTGTGTTAGTTTCATCACAGTTTCGTTAAAGTTGTTGAACTCAAATCCAGTGTTTATTTGTTTTACTTACCTGTGTCGCATCGATGTCTCGACCCGTGTACCTGTAACAGAACAGACTTACGTATTGCGTTTTAATTTATTGTTTTTCATCGAAGTCCGACTAAGAACGTTACTTATCTTGTGTTCGTTTTTTTCGAGCTGTGCTTCAGCATTTGCCAACGAGGGCGGCAACATTTGTTGCGTGTTTCTGATTACATCACCATTTATTTTTCGTAAGAACTGACGCATAGTTACTTGTAATACGATGACGCAATATCTACTGCATGAGATGGTTGACATGGTCTGTTGCTATGGTGAGAGTATTGCTGATGCAAAAAGACTGTATGCAGAGCGATTTCCGACTCGACGCCATCCTCACTACAGAACACTCCAGCTCATCATCAACAGATTCCAAACCACAGGATCTGTTCAGCAGTTAACTCGCGAAGCTCGTCCGAGGACTGCAGCAAATGATGATGCCAGGCTTGTCACGATTAAAAATTATACGCAGTGGAAGACTTAAGTTACTAAAACTGACAACAGAGCATACCTTTTGGCATAATGAATTTTTATTCAACAACTACTGAAAACAAACAACATACAATATTTTAAATGCTGAATAGGGCTATGATCTTGCTAAAACGCAAGAAACGCTTAAGGACGTCGCCTTACCCAAAAAAGGCACGAACCCCAGTTCTACAATATACAAATATAAATAAATACAAAAGAACGGGCTTTAATTCTCGAAAAGTTCTGAGCAGTAAGCAAGTAACTTTTATTGCAATACAAGTAGGAAACTGAACTTAACATCATTTTTCGATACAGGGTGTTTCATAATTGCTGTCCCGTCTTTAGGTCCAAATAACGACTCAAAGGGAACAGATTGGGGGAAAATGAAAATTTTTTATTTGGCTTTAATATCCCCTAATTCAGAATAAAAACATTTCGCGTCCCTGGAGGTGAAGGGGTAAATTTTGATAATTTTAATTTTGTAGGGGTAGGGGTTAGACCCCATGTGTTATTTAGAAAGTTGTAGAGCATCATGTAAAATGTGGGTTTAGCAAAAAACCTGGTAAAAAATCTCATCCCCTGTCCTTTATCGAGTGGGTAAAGTGAAAGGTATGGCCAGCTAATGTAGACAAAAACTCAAAAACTCATTAGAAACTTATTAGAACTTTATTATCCTTTAGAAAACAGTACATTTGAAAATGAATGAGAATGAATGATTCGTTACCCTGAAAAGCTAATGGTCTTGACCCCACTCCAATTGTAGGCCCTACTGTCAGTAGAGGCTCGTAACTAAACTCTCTGGGGGTGCTGCGTCAGAAAATTGTAATTTTTTCACGAACTAGGGAAGAGCTAGTGACATTAAGCTTAAGGATCATGCAATATACATGTATAAGAAAAGAAAAGCACATTATATTGAATTTTTTCGATATCGTAATTGAAACTGGGGGTGCTGTAGTGCCGCAGTGCCTATGGACGAGCCGCCACTGCCTGCTGTTTTCTAATAAGTATGGTTTTTGTCCACATCGGCTAGCCATACCTTTCACTTTACCCACTCGATAAAGGGGGCAGGGCGTGCGATTTTTTCACCGGGTTTTTTGCTAAACCCACATTTTACATGATGCTCTACAACTTTCTAAATATCACATGGGGTCTTACACCTACCCCCACAAAATTACAATTTTCAAAATTTACCCCGCGAAATGTTCTTATTCGAAATTAGTGGACATCAAACCCAAATAATCAATATTCATTTTCCCCCCACCTGTTCCCCTTGAGCCGTTATTTGGACCTAAAGACGGGACACCAATAATGAAACACCCTGTATGACGGGACACCCTTGGTTTTCAACGCAGTTGGTCCATCGTTGCACAAGCTTCCTGATGCCCTCAGAAAAAAGGTTTTCGGCTGAGCAGCAAGCCATGCATGCACCGCGTACTTCACTTCTTCGTCCGAGGAGAATCGACGGCCCCGTAATGACTCTTAGAGTGGACCAAACAAGTGGCCCCTCCATAGGCACTACCTTGACATGGTGGAGGGGCTTGAGTGCCTCAGTGACGCTAAGGGCTATGCCAGACAGGCCTTAGCAGAGAGGCCAGACTAAAAGTGTCCGGTCGGTTGTGTACCCTCCCAAAGGGCCAGGTGCTCGCAGCGTGTGTACCCTCCACCTGCGTGTTTGCCGTGTGCAGCGACCCTACTTCTGCGGAAAGGGGATCCTGGTGGTTGAGGGAAGGCTTTCCGGAACAACACACCACTTTGGCCCCTGCTTCTCGAAAGGATGGGTGGTCTGGATGAGCCCGTCCAGATCAATCGGCTGGTCGTTGCTTCTTGGAGCTTTGGCCATAGGGTTAGGCACTGCCTATATCCTCCTCGTATCCCTGGTACCCATGTGCATCCCTGTGTTGGGCTCAATGGTGGGTGGGGAGCGAGGGAGATGAATATTTATCCTACTTAATATGGGTAAACAGAATACGCAAGTTAACCAGAAACAAAAGAATGATCGTGAAGAGAGATCGAGTCGAAGACCGCCAAAGAATCTGAAGTTTTTGTAGATGAAATTGGCAAGTGGGGAGTCATCTCCTCATTTCTAATTTCAAAACAGCTTAAACGCCTCGTTGGGGATACAAAACATGTTAAGACACTTTTCAATGGCAATCTACTTATAGAAGTCTTTAAGGAGAAGCAAGCCTCCACCCTACTATCCCTGAAAAAGTTTGCAGGGAAAGCCGTTTCGGTTTCTCCCCATGCAACATTAAATTACAAGAAAAGTGTCTTCACGTGCCAGGACCTGGAAGGAATGGGGGACGAGGAAATCATTGCCAAATTGGATGATCAATCTGTAGTTGACATTTGCCAGATCTCTCCAAGGAGGAATGGTGTTCCTCATCCTACACATTCCTTCATTATTACTTTTGAGGGAACAGTTTTGCCGGATACCATTGACATCGGTTATATACACTGTCACGTGAGACCCTTTATCCCCAACCCGTTGCGATGCTTCCAATGTCAGAAGTACGGCCACACGAGAACAAACTGTCATTTTAATGCAGTTTGTTGCAAATGTGGCCTGCACAGACATGAGATGGAAGCTTGTTCAAACGAGTTCCGGTGTTGTAACTGCAAGGGAGCCCATTCTGCCCTTTCAAGAGACTGTCCTATTTGGCGGTAGGAAAAGAAAATCCAAGAGGTTCGTGTTCTTTGGGGTTTGACTTTTCTGGAAGCACGTAGGCAAGTAGAACAAAATGAAGTCCATTACTATGCAACAGTAGTTAAGAGTCGTCCTTCTGTTAAGTCAGTTGGAACAATGACTGTTTTGAGTATCGCAGACTTTTCTTGTGGAACTTCCACCTCCAGAGGACCAACTGCTAGTACTAGTCGGACTTCGAAATCAAGTACACCACCTGGAACTCCTCCAAAAACTTCGGAAAGGGAAGATGGCAAGAAACGCTCGTCAGAGGTGTCATCTTTCTCTGATGTACCTATAAAACGTGTAGTGGACATAACACCAAATTGCCCAGTGTTGGGGGAACTCGGATTTTTCCTTAAACCTCCAGGTGTCTTCTATTGAGGAGATGAAGTTTTCTAGGGAGTTTAAACCCACTTCTTAAATTACCTATCATGGCCCTATTACAAAGGAACCTTTTCAGCCAAGGTGCTTTCTTATTCTACAGACACTTCTACTACTTAATTTATATACAATGCGTATATTACAATGGAATATCAGAGGTTTTTTCCCTCTTCTCGAAGATCTGAAGCTAATTGTTAATGAATATGAAATCTCCATTATGGCCTTGCAAGAGACTTTTTTATTGCCAGCTCAGTCTCCAAGGTTACATGAGTTTGATATTATCCATAAAGAAAATATATCTGGTGGGAGAGCCTGTGGAGGGGTAGCCATTGTAATTAACAGGAAACTTCCCTACTAGATTATTTCGCTTGCCTCCCTTATGCAATCGATAGCAGCAAAAATTCTGATAGGGAAAAATGTTTATTTGACGGTATGTTCAATATATCTTTCACCCGAGGAGAAACTAGAAATGAAGAGTTTAAGCTCTCTAATTAATGAACTGCCTTCTCCGTTTTTACTTTTAGGTGACTTTAATGGACACAGTCCTACTTGGGGCTCGTGTTACATCTCTAACAGAGGGCGTATAATTGAAAACATTATCCAAGAATTCAATATTAATTTACTTAACGAACCTGTACCGACGTATTTACACTTAAGTAATGGCACTCTCTCTAATTTGGATCTGTCCTTATCATCTACTACTATCACGGCCCAATGTCAGTGGTCGATTTGTTCAGATTTACACGGCAGTGATCATTACCCATTATACATCGACATTTACACGTCTTTTAGACCCTCTATTTTACCCAGATGATATATAACCAAAGCAGAATACACAACTTTCCAGTCCTTTTTAAATTTTGAAACCAATGTAAAACCTGAATCTATCGATGCAACTACTGAATTTTTTGCTTCTCAAGTTCTTCAAGCAGCGGAAATTTCCATTCCTAAAATAAGAAATACTCGTCCCCTACAGGTGGAATCAAGACTGTGCCCTGGCTATCCAAGAATGCAAAAAAGCCTTATGCTTATTTAATTCGCAACCAACACAGGCGAATTTAATCTCATACAAACAAAAAAGAGCCAGATGTCGAAAAATTATTTCAGAAACGAAGAAACTCTAGTGGAAACAGTACATCTCCACAATAAATACAAATACTTCTCCTTCAGCCATACGGAGGAAAATTAGGAAACGTAATAGGAAACCTAATTCTCAAAAATTTCCCTCGGTATGCAGTCCAGAGACTACAGCAAATATCTTTGGATCATTCTTTTCCTCCTCTTTTCAGTCCAAGAACTATACCCAGTCCTTTCAGCGACAGAAAAAGGTAAGGGAATCTTACTCTTTAAACTTTAACTCATAGAAATTAGATCATTACAATCCTTCTTTTTCTAAACAAGAACTTTTATCTGCGCTTAATTCCACACATATTTCAGCTCCGAGCCCTGATATGATCATATACCCCTTCCTTAAACATTTGCCACAAAAAGGATTGGATTACCTCCTTTCACTATATAATGTCATCTGGGAATCTGCTTCTATCCGTCAGATTTGTAGAGAAGCTATTACAATCCCAATATCTAAACCAGGGAAAGATCCCTTTAACCAGCTGTATTTGTAAACTTTTAGAAAAAATGGTTTTAGTTCGATTGGTTTGGTTCTTAGAATCTAATAACCTTATTTCAAATTATCAAAGTGGTTTCCGCTATTCCAGATCCACATTAGACCAACTAGTACGTTTTGAGCACGAAATTCATTTGGCTCGAAAATTTAAACATCATATGGTAACAATATTTTTTGACTTGGAAAGGACTTATGATTCTACCTGGAGATTTGGTATTGTTCAAAAATTATACTACTATGGTCTAAGAGGCAATCTCCCACAATTCATAAAAAATTTCATGGATGATAGATTTTTCAGGGTCCGAGTGGATTCATCCTTTTCGCAATACTTTATGCAGGAGAATGGAGTCCCCCAAGGCAGTATACTAAGCCCAATGCATTTTCTGATAGCAGTTAACGATGCCACTTCCCACATTCCCCCTCGGTATCGATCTCATTGTACGTTGACGACATTGCCGTCTATTGTCGAGCCCCCTCTATGCTGTTTGTTGAACACCAACTGCAAATAGCAGTGAATAATTTGCAAAGATGGAGTGAAAGTGTCGGCTTTAAGTTTTCCACTCAGAAGATGGTGGCTGTTCACTTCTGCCGTATAAGAGGATTACATCCAGATCCGGTTTTACTCCTCCAAAACTCTCCTATTCCTCTTAGTGCCTTCATAAAAATTCCTTGGACTTACTTTTGGTAATAAACTCACATGTACCCAACACATCCGAAACCTAAAATCTAAATGTTTACGTGAGATGAACGTACTCCGCTCAATTTCGTCAACAAAATGGGGAGCTGATAGACATGCTTTATTAAATCTCTGCAGAGCCTTAATAAGATCCAAGCTCGATTATGGTTGCTTCATATACCCAACACATTTCCCAGGGTATTAAGGTTACTTGATCCTGTCCACTGGAGCCTACCGAACTAGTCCCACAGATAGTTTATATGTTGAAGCTTTTGAACCACCTCTTGAAATTAGAAGAGCCAAGCTTCTCCAATATGCTTCCAAGATTTGGGATCAAACACAACATCCAGTACACCATTGTCTTTTTAAAAAGATTCCCAATGGCTATATAAATGAGACACGTAGTAAAAATAGAAATTTACAATCGTTAATGGAGGAACTAGACATTAAATTCCCTCCCATGCTAAATAGAGGTACACGAAATCCTCCCCCATGGCGCATTACACTTCCTGAAGTTATTTTTAAGCTTTGTTCGGGGAAAAAATCCTCATTTTTACCTTGAAGAAATTCATTTCCTTTATCGTGGATTTTTAGAAAATTACCCCGACCGGATCCCTATTTTTACAGATGGCTCCAAAACCGACAATGGAGTAGGTTGTGCATTTTTGGTAAATAGCCTTGAACATTCACTGCGTTTGCCTGATCAATTTTCTGTTCATTCTGCTGAATTAATGGCCATAGCGAAGGCTCTAGAATATTGCCTTTCCTTCCCCAATATTAAATTCATTATTTTCTGTGATTCTCTGAGTGCACTTCATTCTATTATTCAATTTAACACCCGCAATCTTTTTGCCCAAAGGATTCAAGAATACTTATATCATCTAGAAACTTTAAATTCTAAAATTATGTTTTGCTGGATCCCTAGTCATATGAGCATTTTCCAAAATGAACTTGCTGATAAAGCAGCTAAAAATGCAATATCCAATCTGCAAATTTCAACAATTAAGTCTATTCCAGAACTCATATATCCCCTGATTTATAAAAGACTTTTACAATATTGGTAGTCAATTTGGTCTTTAAATTTAACAAATAAGCTAAGGGAAATAAAACCAATCATTAGCCCATAGAAATCCTCCTTTAGTCGTATCAGGCGTGAAGAAGTAGTTTTAGCCAGATTACGTATAGGCCATAGTAGACTCACCCATAGTTTCTTGCTAAAGAATGAACCCAGCCCAACGTGTTCATGTGGAACTCCACTCAGCATCAAACATGTTTTGATAGAATGTCCCTTATACAAAGATTTAAGAGAGCTATTGGATCTGCAGAACTCGTTAACAATAATTTTAAAAGATGACTCTCCATTCATTAAAAGAATATTTTTATTTTTAAAAAAACTCCATCTTTTTAAATTCATTTGATTTTAATCTGAGAAATAATTTTATTATATTATTTTTTATTTTTTTATTTATAGTTTACTCAGAACTTAATACAAACAGACTGTGTCTCTTTAGCGATTCTCATCATTTTAATGCTGAGATTTTAAATGTTTTTAATCTTTTTAGAATTTTTATCTAGCGTATAGGGCGCTAATGACCTTAGACGTTGACGGGGCCATTATAAAACCAAAACCAAACCATCTTTGTCATTCACTTTTTTATGGATGTTTTTCATCTGTTTTTTTTTTTTTTAACTTTTGGGGCCCATAAACTGTGAGTTTTTAAAGTTTCTGTCGGGCGCAAAATGGCCATAGCAGCCGACGCCCTAAAATTCCAACCAACCAATCAACCAACCAAACAAGTGGTAGTCAAAACGGGCCATGTCACGTGCACGTTTAGTGTTGTCATCATTTGTGGCCGTAGATGGTCGTCCGGCTCCTTCCTCATGCGTAACACTCCGTTGTGGCTGTTCCTGTATTGTGCCAAAAGTCTTTGATGGATTGCGACTCCTGATACACCTTCCGACTACAAAAACCGGATCACTGCTCGCTGTTCTTCCTTGGTGCAAACTTCTAATGGAGCGGCCATAAAGAATCTGCAACAACAAATGTCTAAATAGAGGAATTAGGATAGAAATTTCATAGCATGAACACAACAGCATAATAATAAAATTCATGAGGCCAGAGGTCCGTATCATCAATGTAAGACGAGTTATGTCAACATTACGGATAATTTCTGACTTACCCTCGTAATATACACGTTTTTTTTCTTAGCCATTAAAGAGATAAAAGTGAAATTTTTCATGCTACAAATTTGAACTAACATGCCCTTCGAAGAGATAACAAAGCTATAGCAATTCCTTAAAATGGCGTCTTTAATTTAAGACAAATTATGTTAAAAACAACAAACTATAATGGAATTATTGAGAAAGAAAACTCTGGTGAACATTCATAATTTACGTTATGAGCTGCTTAATGTTATGTTTCAGTTATTCTTTTTTAATCATGACACTCTATAGAGGCGCTAATTTAACACCATTTATTACTTCGGCTTCCTCTCTGTTAGAAATATTTTGAAAAATATAGGAAAGGGCTCATAGAAAAACATAACAACGAGCTAATTTCAGGCATTTTAATTCATTTCAAAACGCATCATAAGAGAAGACCTATCTCATACATGTATTTTGAAATGATTTTTTTCTACCTCATACAATTGTCAATGAAATTTAACTCTACGAAAAGAAAGTACAAATTAAGAACAAATAGGACACATCGTGCTTCTTCACCTCAATTTTCATGAAGAGTAGGATTGCGGAAGGTTTGTTACAATTCAACTTGAACCCATGTACATTATACTATTCAGCTGCCGATATATGAGTAACGATAAAAGTAACGTAAAGTAACGTACTCTGATACTCGTACTCTGATACTCGTACTCTTATAAAAGTAACGAAACGGCTATAGTATAATTAATAGGCCATAAAACCACATTGTATAATTAGTAGGTCATAAACCCTTGTTTCAAATTTACTTCAAACCAAGATATAAAGAATACAGGTAGCGCCATCCGAGAGGAAAACTGACTGTCGCCCCATCTGGTGTTGGTAATTGGAATATTTACAGCTTCATGACGTCACAAGGACCAATCGTTAAAAATTATTATGGGGAATAGTGCTTTTACGCAACAAAATACCATCATGCGCAATTCCCACTTATGATAATATAAAATTTAATACAAACGATAAAAATGTTTACTTTTTCCATTTCCCCAAAGATCCAAATTTAATTAAAAAATGGTTAATTTCATGCAAATTGGATAAAAATATTTGCACCACAATTGTAGTGATTTGGTCTAACCATTCTAAAGATTACGATTATGAAAACTATGAATTCGTATATCCTCTTACCTAACGTTCACAACAACATATTTACAGCTAAATCATGGGATGTTAAGGATTCTTTAGGTTAGGTTAAAATTAAAATCGTCAGCTGTAAATTATGCATCAAATACATATTTATAATACTGTACCTAGCCAATTTGCTCTTACATTCACTTGTAGCAAGAACGGAAGAACATTCACTTGTTGCACTCCCTCCCTCATTCTCATTCATCTGTTCTTGCTTGTAGTCTTCTAACCATTTTAAAGACGACGATTATGAAAACAATAAATTCGTATATTCTCTGATTGAAATCCTATAGACTCCTACCTCAGAAACGCAGATTTCATTAGACGTGGTCTTCGATTCATGAGTTGATATAGGCCTAGGTATTTGTTTTCATAATCGTCTTTAAAATGGTTAGAGAAAATCACTGCAGTTTTGGTATCCAATTTGCATGATATTAAGCATTTTTTAATTAAATTTAGATCTTTGGGGAAATGAGTAAAGGAAACATTCTTATGTTCTGTATTATATTTTGTATTATTGCAAGTGGGAACCGCGCATGATGGCATTTTGCTGTGTAAAGCAATACTCCTCGTAATGATTTTTAAAGATTGGACCTTGTGACGTCATGATGCTGTCAATATTCCAATGACCAATACTAGATGGGGCGACAGTCAGTTTTCCTCTCTGACGGCGCTACCTGTATTCTTTATATCTTGCTTCAAACAAACAATGAACTATAGAAACCCATTCCGCACATCAGAAAATGTTCAAAAAAAAGTTGTAGAAAATTCGTGCAAGGATTTTTACGTACATGTAACCAGATTATAAGAATTTTTTATTTCACTTATAAATTTGCTTATGACGAGGTGGCTGTTTGTTGAATCGATGGACCTCTTCTTGTTGTACTTGAGCAGGTTATACACTATAGAGTACCTTAATGTAGTGGAGGAGCTGGTGTGCCTCAGTGATTATGAGGGCCATGCTCTAAGACAGGCTTGAGCTTAGAGGTAAGATTAAATGTGTCCAGGGAACCGTTAGAGGCAAACTAAATTCAGTGGCTATTGTGGAACAACATATGACATTGGCCCCTGCTTATCTGAAGGATGGGTAGCCTGAAACTATCCCGTTCAGGTTAATCGGTCAGTCAGGCCTCCTTGAATCGTTAGGCTTTAGGGTTAGGCTGTGCCTATATTCCCCCCTATGTCAGTGCCAATATACATCCCCTTGTTGGGCTCGATTGTGGGTGGGGAGCAAGAGGGCTGAAGTTTATTGCTTTAACTTTGGAAGACAAAAATAAACCATTCAGAAAACAGTTTTGGAATAAATCATTCAGGAATACTGTAATGCAAGAACCCGAAATTTATAATAGTCGACCTTTGGGGAGAATTCTCTCCATTTGAGGTAGATAATACTATTGAAAATGGCGTAGACCGAGCAAAACAAGGCGGCCCGAAATCGACCAGGCGACTACCAAACGGTAGCCTCGTAATTGAGGTTAACACCTCAGAAGCTGTTCCAGTGCATAAAATTCAGAGAGATGAAGATGAACGTATACCTCACCATCTCTTAACTTTTGTAAGGGGTTATTTGCAAGTAGAAACCTGAGAGATCTTGCAGATAAGACACTGCTGGAAGAATTAATAACCAAAGAGTCAGAGACATAGGACGGATTTCTATCTAGAAGTAATTGATAGGTTTAACCAACAAAACTTTAAAGGAAAAGCCTTCAATATTCAATCAAGCTCGGAAGACCCTTCATGCCGAAGCCATTGCGGTGCTCTCAAAAAGCCAAATTGTTGCCTTCCATGGTGTAGCAGTAGCAAAGCGATCGTTCCGTCATTTCTCGGGCTGCCCGTTGTAGAAAGTAGAGAGAGAGAGAGAGAGAGAGAGAGAGAGAGAGAGAGATATTCAGTAAATCAATGCAAAAAATAAATTGATGAAAAATAGGAAAAAATAAATGCATATATTACCAGGCGAAAAGTTTGTTGCAGACTCATGGGATTGGTCTTTCTCGTTATTATGCGAGTCTTTCATAGAAAGTAAGGTCGTAGGTGTCACGCTCGATAAATCCGTGGAGAAATGTGGACTCACACAGACATCATCTCCAAAACAAAAGGATGGATTTTGAAAATCAAAAACTGCAAAACCTAAAGATCCCGGAATAGTCCCCGATTAACAAAAATGAGTACAATAAAACACCCAAGTGAAGAAAAGAATTTAAATAATCAACAAAAGCGACGATATGATTAAGAAGTATCTTTCCTGGAAAACTCAGAACTAATCTCCTCATCATAATCTGAGCTTGAGGCCGATATACATTCTTGTCAAAAAGTTAAGCATAATTGTAAAAAATAACATTTAAAGGTTCAGATCCAGAAAAACGACAAATGTTGATATGTAAATCAGTTAGACGGTTAGTCAATGTCAATTCACCGTCGAATTATATCAGATATTCAAATGTATGCAAAGTCATCATAGTGCAATAAATACAGCGAAGTAAACCTTAGGGGTCACATTACCACTCTTGCAAGCCATGCTGTCACGTTTTTATTAGTGGAAGCAAATAAACTTAATGTAATTAAGTGTTGACAGAAGCATTGAGCCGAAATTAGCAAATAAAAAGATTTTTATGCTAATGATATAAGAATGATATGGACGACTTGTCCTATCAACATGAAATAAAGTAGAAAAAAGTCTACGCATACATTTAACACTTTTCACACAATGTAATCCTAATGCTCAAATAGTAGAAAGTATTATTAAAAGGTAATTCACTGAAGCTTAATCAGTTAACAAAGACTTAAGGAAACTACTAATCCACAACAAAAGTTTATTCATACGAATGCGCACTTCGTCAGCGCATCTGAACAGAACTCTCTGTCCTGATCAAGTCTTGAATACGCTGACGAAGGCAGCTTGGCTGCCGAAATGCGCATTCGTATGAATAAACTTTTGTTGTGGATTAGTAGTTTCCTTAAGTCCTTGTTAGTCTTTGTCCACAGTTTCTGGCTCCAATTCTCTCTACTTAATCAGTTAAGTACAGAGGGTTGAGTACATTACAACTAAACGACTTACATATGCAAATTCGCTAGCCACGTGGTTGACAGGGCTACGCGGTCGTGAGGAACTATAAAGGGGACATTACTTCATCATTCTTAATAGTTGTACAAACGCTAGATGCGAGAATACCGCCAAAAATCGATGATATTGGGAAGGATATAAACGTAAATGCACTTTACGACGCCAAGTGGTCCTATTCCCTGATTATAAAACATTGCAAATCCAGGGGTTTCGCCATTTCGAAGGCAGTAAATTGTAACATACTAAATAAAAGCAGAAAAACCGCATTACGAGCAACGTTGGACGAACCTGGGCCCTCAAGACAACAACCCACTCCAAGCAGAACACGGGAGGCTGTAGCCAAAGTCAAGCGTCTCATCTCTGCAGAAAATCCCAAAACTCAAAGGGCTGTCGCAAATAAGGTAGGGGTATCACAGTCAAGTCTGGTTAAGCGTCCGAAATCTAGTATGGGTGCATCCAGGATAAAGCTGCGAGTCATACGTCCAAGTCAACCGTCGCCCATTTGCGAACACTGGAACAGGAGACGGGCATACAGTTAATTCCGTTTGAAGATATACCCGTGAAATCTGCAGACGCATCCCCCATGGATTATTGCGGCTTTGGACTGCTGAAACGCGCCCTTGGAAGTAGACGACCCCGTACATTGGACGGTCTATGGAAATCCTGTGAAGAGGGGTGGGCAAAGATCGACCTAAATTCTCTGCGACGAAATCTTATTGAATGGAAACTGCGATGCTGAGCCGTAGTTCGACACCGTGGGTACCAGATAGAATATCACCGAACATGGCGGCGGGGTTTCTCATAGACCTCTGACGCTTGCAAATCGTTTAGTTGTAACGTACTCAACCCTCTGTATACCAGTACATCAAACTTCCTCGTTGATGTTGTGATCGACACTTATTTAACACGAGTAAATAATAATAATAATAATAATAATAATAATAATAATAATAATAATCTATCTTAATAAGAACGTTATTCTGTCTGTCATCATTGACTTTCCCTTATTTCTGACCAAACCATAAGAGTTATCTTTATGAAACAAAAAATGCAGTATAGGTCGATAATAGACAATTAAAATGCATTTAACTAAAAAAAAGTGACTTTAGGTATGGTCAAGAGTGTCGATTTTATGCCCAATTCTTCACATTTTTTTCAATTTAAAAGGAGGTTTTTAAGATATCTCGACAAAATAAAAAAATGAAATTTACCTTCTGATTAGCTCTACTTATCGAGTTATAAATGGTATCAATCAGATTTTTCATTACAAAATTATAGTATTTTTTTGAAAAATCTTACTTAATTAAAACGTTATTCTGTCCGTCATCATTGACTTTCCCTAATTTCTGACCAAACTATAAGCGTTATCATTTATTTTATCATTTTATTCCAGTTTACATATTGTACTAGCGGATTTTTCACTCCTTTCTTTTCTTTCATTTACAGGCCTCATAATCTTTAACAACTAGGAATCAATTATCCAACGGAAAAAATTAAGCACTATCTTAATGAAACAAAAATTGCTCTATAGGACGATAATAGACAACTAAAATACATTTAACTTAAAAAAATTGACTTCAGGCTTGGTCAATATGGTCGATTTTATGCCAAATATTTCACATTTTTTCAATTTCAAGATATCTCGACAAAGTAAAAAGTGAAATGTAGCTTCTAATTAGCTCTATTCACCGAGATATAAATGGTATCAATCAAATTTTTCGTTACAAAATTATAGCCTTTATTTAAAAATTTTAATAGTAAAATGTTAATATTTTTAAGCTCAAAGACGTGAAAATATTAATACAATTGCACGAATGTAATTTTTAATCTAGCTTAACAAAAATTATTCTGCTTCGTATTCTTCTACATCATGTTCCTGGAGCAAAATCATTTGAAGATTTAAGAACTGTTGACGGAGTACTGTGTTCAACTTTAGTTGAAGCAACAAGACATCGAGGCACTTTTTATGACGACGAAGGATGGGGAAAATATATACGAGAAGCTAATGTCTTCAACACACCATTTCAACGTAGACAGTTCTTTTTCTTTATCTATTTTGTTCCCCAACCAAATGTAAATGATTCATGGGATCAATACAAACAACCAATGTCAATCGATTATTTGAGAGATCATGATGAAGATGTTGTATTCAATTATTCTCTTCACGACATTCCTTCAGTTCTCAAGCAACATAGTCTTAATTGCACTTTTTTCAATCTTCCAGAGCCAATTGAGTTAGTAATTTTTAATCCAACTGAAGAAAGAAGAGAAGCATAACGACTCATTACAACTTTAAATACTCAACAAAGAGCTAACTTTCGAAAGGATCACTCAATCAGTTTACGGTGAAAATGCCACAATTCGATTATTTTATCTTGATGGAACTGGTGGTTCTGGAAAGACCTACCTTTATAGAGTTTCAATGAATTTCATCCGAGGAAATGGAGATAAGAGTCTTCTCATGTGCTACACCTGGAATTGCCTCAACACCCATGGAAGGAGGTAGAACAGTTCAAAGCGGTTTCAAGTTGCGAGTTCCATTGCTTGAACACTCAATATCAAAACTTAAGCCATCGTCTCTTCCAGGTAAAGGCGTTTTAGAACCATAACTTATAATCATCGATGAAGTACCAATGTTAGCAAAACATGGACTGAGAGATGGAGTTCTAAGAAATGCAGAAATTTTCTTGAGAGATGGACAGAAAATTTCTTGAGAGATGGAGTTCTAAAAAACCCGATTAAAAGAGATAAGCCATTTGGAAATAAGGTGATAGTCATTGGAGGACATTTTCGACAATGCTTACTGGTAATTACAAGAAGAACAGCAAAAAAAGTTATCAAAGCATGCATCAAATCATCAAATTTATGGCAAAATTTTATAAAACTTTCATTGATATCTAACATGAGAAGTGCAGGTCAAGACGATTCCAATAAGTGGCTTCTTAAAATTGGTTCCGGAAATTTTGCAAGAATTGAAACTTTTGATCCTGATTTAATTGAAATTCCAAATGAAATGATTGTCTCACCTGAGATTGATATAATTTGTACAATTTTTGGAGATGATGTACAATCACTCTCATCTGATGATTTATCAAATTGAATAATCTTATGCTCAACAAATATTGGTGCTCTCACACAGAACAACGAAATTATAGCTCGAATGGAAGGAAGAAAATTTACATTCAAAAATGATGACTCAGTGGTAGCAGTTCTAAATGATCAAATATCTAATCAAGTCACGAAAGAAATGCTGAATTCATTGACACCATCAAGAGTTCCACCACATATCCTTTACATAAAAGTAGGAATGATTGCCATGTTGGTAAGAAATTTCATTCCAAAAAAAGAATTATGCAATGGAACTCGCTTAATAGTCACATCATGTCATAGACATTTAATTCAAGCAAAAACTGTAAATGAAGCAAATAGAAATGAAATTGTTATAATCCCAAGAATCGATTTAAAATCAAGTGATTTCAATTTGCCTTTCATATTTAAAAGACGTCATTTTCCAATTATTCCTTTATTTGCTATGAGTATAAATAAAAGTCAAGGACAATCATTTTCTCCTGTAGGTTTAATTTTAACTTATTTAGTGTTTTCTCATGGTCAACTTTATGTGGCTTTATCATGTTCAAAATTTAAAAGCAATATGAAAATTTATGATATTCCTCAAGAACAAGAGAAATTGATCGAAAATAGTGATAGAAATAAATTAAAAGTGTGATTTATCATGAAGTTTTGTAATTAAGTATTTTGTTTAAAATAAATTGATTTTTTATTTTATTTTTTCAGATTTGATTAAATAAGACAAACACACAGCCGAGCGAAGCGAGGCCAACAACTAGTAATAGTAATAATTATGGAGTGTCAAAATGTTTCTTATCCAGTGTCTGCATAATTATTATTAATAATATGTGTCATTTCTCTGTCGTCCACTGTATTTTTTTCAGTGGTTGTCCCTATGGAGGAATTTGATGTTTTGTTTTGATTAGCCATCGAGGATGTTGTTGTCACTGGTTACTGGTCGCTTCCACTGAATTCAGCTCAGCAGAGGCGACGTCGCCTGAAAACCAGTTTTTTTCCGTCGCGCGCGACCAAGGGCAAAAAACGAGGTCACGCTCGGGCGACAAGGAGCAGCATGGAGCGACGCCGACGCATGCGCATTGCACAAGGAGTGACCCATGTCGCGCGCGACAAAGCGTATTTGTGGCGGGACTAATACTAAATATAAGAGGCTAACTCGCAAGATTAGTGAAAAGGTCAAGCAGCTAAAGGTGGAACAACAAGGTCAAAAGCCTGTCTGTCCAGAACAAGTCACTCTGGTGTAGTCAGTTCCCTCTAAAACAAGAAGGCTGCCGATCTAACCCCCGCCCCTGCTTGCAGATAATGGTAACTTTGTAGCAGTTTCCAAGAGACAGCTCAACTAATCGCGAACACACTGAAGAGCTAATTCACCACTCCCATTGCAAATAGACAGGTAGGTATCGAGAATACCCGCCAAATCAGTGAAGGGTCCATAAAATATGATCTTACTGATCACGTACTTAATTCTCTCCATGCCAGAGAAATCACCGTGGTCTCGAACATCCTAAAACGTCTAAAGAGCAGAAAGGCTCTAGGTATCGACCATATCACCAGCGATGCAGTAAGGAATTTACCTCCAAAGGCTTTCTGCTTAATTACCAAGATCTTAAACGACTGCTGGAACCGCGGCTACTTCCCTAACGCCTGGAAGGACTAAGTCATCCTCACTATACCTAAGCCGGAGCTAAATCCTCCTCTTCCCATCAGCTACAGGCCCATTAGCTAATTACCTATGCTTTCTAAGGATTTCGAGCGCACTATTCTGAAGAGATTCAATGACTTCCGCAAGTCTTATAATCTTAGTCAATGACTTTCGCTCGAATCACTCATGCCAACTCCAGATATGGAGGCTTGTTGCAGATTTGAGCAGTCCTCTCAATTACTCGATGTACGGAGGAATAATTTTTCTTGATGTGCGTAAGGCCTTCGACTAAGTTTGGCACAACGGACTCATCTTCAAAATGATCAAGTGTGGTTTCCCTGATGCGCTGATTTCTCTGGTTAACTCCTTCCTGTCACACAGACCGTACTACGTCAATCCACAATCTTATCCTCAGGGTGACTCAAGAGGACCATCAGGCATTTCCTCTAAGTTTAAGTTCCCGGGTTATTCTTTGGGCGAGTGTGTTATGGAAGCCCATCTCCCGGATCTCGTGACTTATTTTACTTCACTGCTCGATTGTCTGCACAGTTGTAGCCATCACCTGCTCTGATGAAGAAGTGAATTCGAAACGCTTAGGCAAATAAACGCTACCAATTTTGCTAATCCAAGACCTGTTCCCTATTTATCGTTCATTGACAGCAAAATGGACCAAGATGTAACTATTATAATAATCCTTCAAAGGATATATATGCAGGGTGTCCGAAAAGACTAGCACTATGATGTATATCACAGTCCATAGGCGACGCATTAGATAGAACAAAAACGTCTTATAGAAAGTGGATTGTGGGCTTTCCATTCAAACCGTAACTGTTACCCTAGCAGAGATAGAAGAAAAATTCCAATTACGAACATGTAAAGCACCCCAAAATTAGTCTAAATCCATGTTTACTTGAACTGATTCATAAGAAAATTGTGTGAGATAAGTGAGGATGAAGATTGGTATGCTACTCGTCCCCCCCATCCCCACTCACACAAGAGAGGCACCGTTTCTGAAGCAAAACTGTAAGTTATTCAAAGTTGATTTGCATGTAGTTTCTTCACGGTCTCCATAAATTTTGCCGTCTGATCTTTTTCATTGCACTTCATAGGACCTGAGCGTTGCTACTACTTGCTTCTAGTTTCATCACAGTTTCGTAAAAGTTGTTGAACTCCAATCCACTGTTTATTTGTTTTACGTACCTATGTCTCATCGATGTCTCGACCCGTGTACCTGTAACAGAACAGACTTACGTATTACGTTTTAATTTATTGTTTTTCATCGAAGTCCGACTAAGAACGTTACATATCTTTTGTTCGTTTTTTTCGAGCTGTGCTTCAGCATTTTCCAACGAGGGCGACAACATTTGTTGCGTGTTTCTGATTGCATCACCATTTTATTTTACCTAAGAACTGACGCTCAGTTACTTGTAATACGATGACGCAATATCTACTGCATGTACTTGTAATACGATGACGCATTATCTACTGCATGAGATGGTCGACATGGTCTGTTGCTATGGTGAGAGTATTGCTGATGCAAAAAGACTGTATGCAGAGCGATTCCCGACTCGACGCCATCCTCACTACAGAACACTCCAGCTCATCATCAACAGATTCCAAACCACAGGATCTGTTCAGCAGTTAACTCGAGAAGCTCGTCCGAGGACTGCAGCAAATGATGATGCCAGGCTTGTCACGATTACAAATCATACACAGTGGAAGACTTAAGTTACTAAAACTGACAACAGAGCATACCTTTTGGCATAATGAATTTTTATTCAACAAGTACTG
>JAHWFO010007477.1:90605-140114 GCA_023313115.1 Rhysida immarginata
ATATTCGATGTAAATCACCCTGTATATAAAGAAGGATATTTGTTTGTGGGTTTGTTTGTGGGTTTGTAGGTTTGTGGTTTTGTTTTTTCTCAAGTTTTTCCTCGAACTTGATGAAATTTTGCATACTTGACCTTCGAAGCATGAGGAAGGTCACTGTCTACCTCAGATTTCGAAAAAATTATGACCAACAATGCAAGGCAAAGTTTGTGCAACAATAAGTACCAACAATGGTGTCAACACGCAATTCACAAACCCTCTGAACGGATCAACAATATATATCTCATGACCAACAATGAAAGGCAAAGTTTGTAACAACGCATAGAATTCCTGTTATTCAGGTTTTTATTAGAAAAGAGAGTTCTTAGTACTTAACAAATTTTTGAAAGTCCTTAAAAATGATTAGTAACTGGAGATAATGGAAAGTTAGCAGACTATTGAGAAAGAGTGCAAAGATGACATAGGAAGCACTCCTTTAGCTCCGTGCTGTATTGAGCAAATGTAAACAGGTCAATATAAGAATCGGCGATCGCTAGACTACAAAAACAGATGAATGTCGAAGCTTTGCTTCAAGACATCGAGAGAAGAATGGAATTGCAAAAACATCAAGTGTATATCAAAAGTAAGATTACGTGAGTAAGAAATTATTTAGGCTAGCAGCGGCATTCTTGGAGAGGTCCATCCATTGTGAGCATTAAAAAATTTTTCTTCGAATTTTCATTATGAATTTTTCCTGTTGTAACCTTATACCCTTGATTTTTGGATTTTACACAATAGGTGCCAATGTAAATGGACACTCCCTTCTCTGAAATCAGAGTCCAATGAAATGAACTCAAAAACGGCTAGCTCAATAAAATGCTCAAACAAATTCAATATGCAAAATCAAGGATACAGGTTAGGTTCTTTAAAAATAAATGGCAGGCTGTGACTTATTTATTTCAATAAGGAAAGCAAGGTTTGGAATTAAACAAATGTCTTTTTATTCAAAGTTAAACAAACCAACGAGATACAAAATTAAATGAAGTCTTAAATCTAAATGAAAAGAAGGCAGATAGATCTTAACACGAAAGAAGAAAGTTAATGTTAAAATTCCCAAGTACTTATATCTAAGATAACATGCAAAATTCAATAAATGTCAATAAATCAATTGCTCTGAGGAAAGAGATAGTTCTACTCAAGATTCCATTCTTAGAAAGTTCTCTTAAATATATTTCTTTATCGTACCTTTGTCATGACACTCAATTAGATCAATATATCAAATTTCAGTTTTACTTACAATTACGTAGTTCAATCACTTGCAGACTTGTCAAGCACTTTCAATCCACTTTATTGCACAAAAACACCTTTGTGTTAAACAGGCCATAAATTATATCACTTCGCACTCTGAAGCACAAAAACACATCTGAAGAAAATCCGGATCGATTAGTGAGTGAGTCCACTGGAAGTCTCAAAGTGTCCCCACTAAGTTCAACAGAAGATCTCACATATGCAGTTGTCTTCCTTTCTCAATGTCGGGTTTCTAATCATTCCTGTCGCTTGAAGAAAATCACGTTGCTCTGAAGAATATCTCGTTGCTCATTTACAATTGCTCTGAAGAATGTCGGGTTCCTATTTCCATATTTTGATTCTAATCATAACTGACGACTCTGAAGAATATCAATTGCATACTTGTTCCATTTCAATGTTACTTAGGGTACGTTTCTTACTCCTTGCAATCCATAAAAGATATGCATCTCAATAAAATAAAAGAATGAAGAACGAAGAACAAAACAAAAGGAATCTGGTTAAGTTCAACCAGATTGACAAGGACATCCCTCTTTACATTAAATTTAGATTTTTCGGTTAATTGTTTCAATCAGAAAGTCAAATTGGGGTTTTCGAGGAGATGCCACCCACACCAAGGGTTTTTCCATTTATATTTTGATGAGCCAGCTCACACCAAAAATTGAATTTTAGAAATCAGCCTAGCTACTTGGCTAACTGTGGAAGTTGCACAGCAGCTTTTTTCGCAAATGCTATTTCCAATCAATTTCCATAATTTTCCGTTATTCCATACGAGAGGAGAAAGCGCGCGGCCTACCTCTACCAACTCTCAAGCATGACTCATGAGAAGTTTCAGTTTCTCTCCCTTTTTATAGCTTTGCCCGCATCCGGTCTCTATCCCTCTCCACAACTCACAAGTTCAAAAGTGAATAAACCACAAAATTACTAATGACTCCAAATACTATATAAAATCCGTGTCACAAACAATCCATCAAAAAAATCAACATATCTATTTATTGGGAAATTCCAATGACCAGTATTAACAATATTTATTTAAACTCAAAAAGAACGTCTCTTCCTGTCATTGCTCCACCCCTCCTGTTATTTCACAATCGTGTGCCTTCCAATAATTATCCAAATTTATAATCTTACATTATCTCCACTTGATATGCCACTACGTCAAAAACACTTATGTTACCATATTCTCAAAAGGAAATTGAATAATACCTTTTATTATTCCTGTGATCAATTTCACTATAAAACAAATATATTACTTAACACGTGATAACGTCACTGTAATAATTCAAAGCGTTTTATTTTTAATATATTGCAAAATTTAATCATAAAAACAGTCCGAACCACGCCCGAGGTTATCACCTAGCTTATTTGGTAGCACATCAGATCCAACCATTTTATAAAAATATATTTTGACTGTATTCTGTGGGGATGTGTATATTTTGGAATCTGAGATTTTGATAATGCGATGATTGAACGTTCGTTTCCAAGAATCTATCTATATGTATAAAGAAGGATGTTTGTTTGTGGGTTTGTTTGTTTGTTTGTTTGTTTGTTTGTTTTGTTTGTTTGTTTCTTATGCAAATCTATAGTTTTATTCCGATCTTGCTGAAATTTTGCATACTTAACCTTCAAAGCATGAGGAAGGTCACTGTCTACCTCAGATTTCGGAAAAATAATAATTATCGATAAAAAATTGATATTCATGGTTATGGAAGGGCATATTAATTAGAAATATCTCATGACCAACAATGCAAGGCAAAGTTTGTGTAACAATAGGCCCGTCGTGTTCGCATCAACAATTGTCTCAATGCGCAATTCACCAATAACAATGAGCACAAAATGATGCAATGATAGAAAGTTCATTTCAAAGAATCATAACGATGAACATAAAATGATGATGCAATGATAGAAAGTTCTTTTCAAAGATTTATAATAATTAACATAAAATGATGATGCAATGACAGAACATTCTTTCCAAGAATTATTAACAATGAACAGGAAATGGATATGATAGACGATATAGATAAGCAGTCTCTCTCGATGAGGCAAAGGAGGTACAGGTGTCTTCCTTCAGCTCCCTAACAAGTGTTCAGGTGACTGGGAAAAGTGAGTGTGTTTCTTTGTGTATGTGTGTGTGTTTGAGTGTTTGGCACGTTTGAGCAGTGCATAACCTAAAAAATATATCAACTCAAATCATCAAACCAAAAAAGCATACGATTTATCTGTGTTATACTGTTTATTAATCGTTCGAAGGAATCATATTAATTCATAAGTATCGTAATGCCACCAAAGAAAAGAAAGAACATTGGTCAGAGAAACCTTGCAGCTAAGAGGCAAAAAACTGACCGGGCGCCAGAGACACCTGAACAACGGGAGCTTCGTCTGCAGCAGGTGTGTATGCGAGCTGCAACGTCAAGGACAAGGGAAACTTCGGAGGAAAGAGAGATTCGTCTGCAGCAGGAGAATATGCCAGCTGCAACGTCAAGGGCAGGGGGAACTTTGGAGGAAAGAGAGCTTTGCCTGCAGCAGGAGCGTGTGCAAGGTTCAACGTCAAGAGTAAGGGAAACTTCGGAAGAAAGAGAGCTTCGTATACAGCAGGAACTTATGCGAGCTGCAACGTCAAGGGCAAGGGAAACTGCGGAGGAAAGAGAGCTACGTGTACAACGAGCTCGACGTAGAACGGCAGAATAAAGGGTGGACAAAACGTCTAAAATCGAAAGTGTCCGATTACTTTCTTCCAATCAGTGTACATAAAGAAGGATGTTTGTGGATTTGTTTGTGGATTTGTTTGTGGATTTATTTGTGGGTTTGTTTGTGGGTTTGTTTTTTATTCCGATCTTGATGAAATTTTGCATACTTGAACTTTAAAGCATTAGGAAGGTCACTGTCTACCTCAGATTTCGAAAAAACAATAATTATTGATAAAAAAAATCGATACTCATGGTTATGACGAGGCATATTAATGAGAAATATCTCATGACCAACAATGCAAGGCAAAGTTTGTGCAACAATAGTTATCACCAATGGTGTCAACACGCAATTTACAAACACTCTGCACGGACCAACAATATGTATCTCATGACCAACAATGCAAGGCAAAGTTTGTGCAATATAGATAAGTTTCAATTTTTAACAATGCATAGAATTCCTGTTATTCAGGCTTTTCTTAGAACTGAGACTTCTTATTACTTAAGAATTTCTTGAAAATCTTTAAAAAAGATCAGTACCTGGAGATAATGGAGAGTTAACAGACCATTGAGAAAGAGTGGAAAGACGACAGAGGAAGCAATCCTTTAGCTCCGTGCTGAACTGAGCAAATGGTAAGCATGTCAATAGAAGATTCCGTGACCGATAGATTACAGAAAGTGATGAATGGCCAAGTTTTGCTTCAAGTCATTGAGAGAAGAGTGGTAATTAGAACAACATCAAGTGTATATCTAAAGGAAGATTTCGTGAGTAAGAGATTATTTAGACTAGCAGTGGCATCCTTGGAGACGTCCATCCATTGTGAGCCTTTAAAAAAATTTTTTTCGAATTTTCTTTAAGAATTTTTACAGTATTAATTATAAACGTTTTCACGTGTTTATTTTTAAATATTGCAAAATTTAATCCAAAAAAAGTCCGACTCACGCCAGGGTTATCATCTAGCTTATTTGGTAGCACATAAGCCATTTCATAAACATTTTGACTATATTCTGTGGAAATGTGTTTATTTTGAAAAATGAGACAGTGTGTAATTATCTCGGGCATCGCTGGGTACCTCTGCTAGTCTTTCTATATATATAAAGAAAGATGTTTGTTTGTTTGTTTGTTTTTTATACATATCTACAGTTTTATTCTGACCTTGATAAAATTTTGCATACATGACCGTCAAAGCATGAGGAAGGTCACTATCTACCTCAGATTTCGAAAAAATAATAATTATTGATAAAAAAAATCGATATTCATGGTTATGGCAGGGCATATTAATGAGAAATATCTCATGACTAACAATGCAAGACAAAGTTTTTGCAACAATAGGTATCAACAATGGTGTCAACACGCCATGCACCAACACTATGCAAGGATCAACAATATATGTCTCGTGACGAACAATGCAAGGCAAAGTTTGTGCAACTTTTTCTTCAATGCATAGAATTCCTGTTATTCAGGCTTTTCTTAGACAAGAGTGTTTTTAGTAGACCACATTGAATTAATAATTTTATAAACAAAAAGACAGACACGTAAAAAATACAACTGAGAAATGGTTAATATACCAAGTTGAGAAAATCTCGCTGTTACTGAAACAGTTTTCGGCAGTCCAAGGTATGATCTAACGAACCACTTTTGCAATTTCAATACTTTATTGAGGTTTTGTTGAGTAGAAGAACCCCAAAACACTACACAAAAGCTAAGATATGAATAAATACAAGCATAGTATAATTGAAAGATAATTTTACTTGGCAAGTATCGCAGACGAGAAATAAGGCCCTGCCTTCTGTTCAGTTTAGATAGTAAAAAATCGATATGTAGATCCCAAGTAAGATCCCGAGTGATAGATACTCCAAGTCACAGTTTGTAAAAGTTGGTTGTCATACATTAATGAGAGTACATTAGGTACACCTTTTCTATTCCGCTGATAAAAAGCCATCGCTTTGGTTTTATTGACGTTTACGTGCAAACAATTGTAGTTCGCCCACAACTTCAAAGCCACAAGCGAATTGTTGAGTAATACTAGCAAATCAGATAATTTAGGGGTCGCAGCTAAAAATGTGACGTCGTCAGCGTAAAGTATAATCTTTAAAGTGGATTGTGGTTGAATATAATTAACAATGTCATTAATAAATAGACAAAATAATAGGGGTGATAAAATCGATCCCTGGGGTACACCTACATTACGTACTATTGTCTCAGAAGTAGCATCAAATATTTGCATGAAGTAAGAACGCTCCATCAGAAAAGACTTTAACCAGTATAAGGGCTGACCACAAATACCATAATAATGAGAAAGCTTACAAAGAAGTCGATCAACAGAAACACGGTAGAAAGCTTTGGTAAAATCAATATAAACTGCTGATACATAATTTTTAGACGCCATCTCAGCTGAAACATATTCGAGAAGCTCATAACACGCAGTCTCAACGCTTCGCTTAGGCACAAAGCCGTGCTGGCATGTAGTAATAAAATTGTTGGAGAATAAGTATTGCGACAAACGCGTATGAAAGAGTCTCTCGAATACCTTTGCAAAAAACGGTAAAGAGGTAATAGGACGATAGTTGGCATAAAGAAGAGGGTCCCCCTTTTTAAAAATCGGAGTAACCCTAGCTTGTTTCAGAACTGTGGGAAAAACGCCTACATTTATAGAATGGTTAAAGATATATGTCAAAGGAAGAGCTAATAATCGATTGAAGTTAGCCAATATTTTTGAGGGTAAGCCCAAAGGATCTAATGCCATAGAAGACTTCAATTTACACATAACACTTTTAACCTCCTCCGAGGTAGTAGGGGGTACAAAAAAACTAGTAACATTATTTTCAAATTGAACTGTATCCTCATCATTGACAGAATCAATAGAGACATTTGATGTACCAGGTAACAAGGTCTGAAGAAATACTGTCAAGTTTTCTCTATTAACATCACCTGTACCATCAAAGGGGAGGAGAGAAGATTTTTTGTCCTAAGCAAGGTCTTTTATGACATGCCATTTACTTTTATTGGAAATAATTCTCGAAAAGAGCCCTTTGAGAAATCCTTAAAATGTTTAATTTTTTGCACGCAATTTAACCCTTTTAATTTTTGCACGCACCTTGTTTGAGAAATCCTTAAAATGTTTAATATTTTCTGGAGTGGGATATCGTCGGGCGATTAAATAATATTTGTTCTTCCTAGATATATCGCACAAGAGAGCGGCAGTAGTCCAGGGCTTCTTCTGCTGGGCAATAAATTTAGATGATTTCTGAGCACGTAGGAACGGAAGATATCGATCGAAACCAAATTGAACATTAGATTAACATCTAAAGTATGTGATAATAGACAAGGCCAGTCAGTAAGAGATAGGTAAGATTCAAGAACTGCCAAACGGTGGTCAGAAATTAGACGTTTCCTATAAGCTATAGGAGGAATTATACTTAATTTAGTCGAGTTGAACACTAGTAAGAGAGGAAAATGATCAGTAATATGGACATCAAAAGAACAACTGAAGATAGGTACAAGTGTAGCAAAGCAGGTGTCAATCGCAGTATACTTCTTAAAAAAAGAGGAATAGTGCGAATACACGGAAATCGATGGAACTAAGCCTGCTCGTGTAATGGGATCAAGTATATAATACAAGTTTGGTGGTGGAGAACTAAAATCCACATTAAAATCGCCTGCGATCAATATCTGATAACCAGTCTGTTGAAATCGGAGTAATAATTCTGTTAAGCAAGAACCGAACTTCTTCAGCGAACCCGATGGAGGGCGATAAATCGCCATAATTATCCATTTTTTATTAACAAGAACCGATAAGGTTTCACAGGTAGTTTCTGAACATTGCAGTTGGCCTCCTCCAAAGGAATCGGTTTTAAAAAAGTCATCGCATATGTGATTAGATTCAATACTACAAACAACAAGTGGAAAAAATGGGTCACAATAACAAACTATAATAAACTAAAAATGAAAATCAAAAAGAAAAACCTTAACTAAACTAAAAATGAAAATCAAAAAGAAAAACCTTAACTAAACTAAAAATGAAAATCAAAAAGAAAAACCTTAACTAAACTAAAAACGGAAATATAAAATTATACACTAAACAAAGCTAATTGCCAAATTAATATATCTAAAGATGAGATAAATTATACATAATAAAAACTAGTAAAACAAACGAAAAACGCAAATTACATAAAACAAGATGTAAGCAAGCCAATAACTATGAAGTTACATACTAAAACCCTATTACAAACTAGTAATTGTAGAAAAAAATGTAAACAAAAATATAAAAACTAGAGACAATGGATATAAGACGTCAAAAAATAAGGTCAACTCAGGTCGAATGGATATCGCTGGTACGTATAATACGTCTGGTCTGACCATTTATGTCTTTAACGAATACTGACCCACTGAAAGTTATAATTGAGAGTTATAATTTAATTTTTTGAGATTGTTCTCTTTACCTACAAGTGTATTTATCCCGGGCAATGCCGGATACCTCTGCTAGTCTTCTATCTATATATATAAAGAAGGATGTTTGTGGGTTTGTGGGTTTGTTTTTTTTACAAATCTACAGTTTTATTCCAATCTTGATAAAATTTTGCATACTTGACCTTCAAAACATGAGGAAGGTCACTGTCTACCTCAGGTTTCGGAAAAATAATAATTATAGTTAAAAAATCGATATCCATGGTTATGGCAGGGCATATTAATGAGAAACATCTCATGACCAACAATGCAAGGCAAAGTTTGTGCCACAGTAGTTATCAACAATGGTGTCAACACGCAATTCACAAACACTAAGCAAGAATCAACAATATATATCTCATGACCAACAAAACAAGGCTAAGTTTGATTCATAGAATTCCTGTTATTCAGGCTTTTCTTAGAAAAGAGTGTTCTTAGTACCTAACAATTTCTTGAAAATCTTTAAAAATGATCAGTAACTGGAGATAATGGAGACTTAGCAGACTATTGAGAGAAAGTGGAAAGATGACAGAGGAAGCATCCTTAAGCTCCGTGCTGTCTTGAGCAAATGGTAAGCATGTCAATAGAAGAACCGGCGACCACCAGACTACACAAAGTAATGAGTGGACAAGTTTTGCTTCAAGGTATCGATAGTGGGAATTGCAACAACATCAAGGGGGATATCTAAAGCGACATTCCGTGATTAAGAAATTATTGAGGTTAGCAGCAGCATTCATGGAGCGGTCCATTCATTGTGAGCATTTGAAAAATTGTTCTCTCCAAATTTTCATTATTATTTTTTGTGTATTAATTTTAAGCGTTTTCATGTGTTTATTTTTAAGATGTTGCAAAATTTAATCATAAAAATAGACAGAGCCATGCTCGGGGTTATCACCTAGCTTATTTGCCAATATTCTGTGGGATGTGTATATTTAGGAAACTGAAATGTTGATAATGCGATGATTGAACGTTGGATTCCAAGAATTATTAATAATGAGCATAAATTGATGATGCAATGACAGAACATTAATAAGGCAGCATCTATTGATGAGGCAAAGCAGTCATGCGTGTCTCCCTTGAGCTCCCTATCAAACGTCCAGACGACTGGCAAAAATTTATGTGGGTGGAAAGGAAAGAGAAAGGACGAGTATTGGTTAGAGAAACTCTGCAACTAAAACAAAAAAAGCTGTACAGCATTTGAAATATCTGAGGAATGGGAATTTCAAAGAGAGCAAGAGCTTCTACGTCAAGAGCCAAAAAAACTTGAGCCTAAAGTATCTGGTCCTGGTATATCTGGTCCCTTTGCTCTGTGTTGTATTGATTGAGTTATTATTTAACCAATTGGGAGTTATAATTTAATTTTTGTGATATTGTTCTGTTTACCTACAAGTGTAATCATCCCGGGCTATGCCGGGTATCTCCGCTAGTATGCTAATATAGATACTTTATTTCGTATTTGATGGCATGTCGTTTAAAGCTTTTGTTTATTGATGGTATGACGTTTGCTCGAGGAAGAAAAACATTGTTATCTGTCGATCATAGTGAGTGTATTTTTTCGGATGAAATGTTGGCAGTTAAGAAAAGAGATATAGTAAATGAGTTATGTTTAAAATGTCGAATTGTAAATAATGAGATTAATAAATTAATGAAGTTAAAAGTTAACTAAAATAGCTCCTTATCATTTCGTGAACAACAATATTATTACAAATGATGCAGCCTAAGTAATAAACGGACTTTTACATTTTATATTAATGTAAGGATTCAGTGGGTCTGGAGGAAGCAAAGTGTACATTAATTAATAAAAATAAGAATTGCATGGTCTCTCAAGCTTTGAAAAGGGAGGAATCCATTAGATTTACATTATAGTTCAAAGAATGTTATAGTTCTAAGTTGTTTGTCATTGCCCTAGTGTTGTAAAGCAGTAGTGTGGAGTTATTGTGCAAAGTGGATCACGCTTTGGGATTGGAAGTATTTTCCAATGTTTAGTTTCACATACAGGACAGTGACAAATAGCGTTACATGGAATGATGGATATCATGATGGAATTATGCTTGGAATTATGAGCTATTATTCAAATCATTCAGAATCAGTCATCTGAAAGCAGGTGGGATATAATCGGGGATTTGTTTTAAGATAGCATTTTAATTATGACTGAACATCGCATAAGTAAAGTTAAGAGTCTAGTAGGTATATGAGAGAGGCTGATAGTAAGCATTTATATCATAAGGTTTAAATATAAGATTATTTAAGTGAAATAAATATATACCACCCCGTTTCCATCACTAGGGGTTCATTACTTCTAAAATATTGACTAGTTAGTATTAAACTTGGCAAATTTATACAAAAGATTTATATTAAATATTTTTTTGGATTTTAATTTAAAATATTTTTCCTTTGCTGATTTAAGACAATGGAAGCTACGATAGGGCTTTGTTGCAATTTAAATGACTCTTTGTTAGTTTAATTTTAACATTATTGTAATGCGCCAGGAAAGCTCCAGTGGAATCACTCGGGGAAAAAATCAAATTCGCAGCTCAGGGAAAATTTTTTGGGCAGTCTTTTGTAGCAGTCGAGGCAGTTGGTTGTGTTTATCAAAAGAGACTGGACAGTTCGGTCGTTCTCTTGGCAAGAGATAGTATTATGAACATGAGGTCCACTAGTCAAGATGTCATTACGACTCCGGCTGTTTGCCCGATTCCAATTATTACAATGAAACTTTCTCTGCCATGAGTTTTGTTCGCAGTGAAGCTCTCCTTGAAAGGTATGTCGAATAATTTGTTTGTTTATCCTTGGGATTCATCCTATCAAGCGTTGTTGGTTATCCTGGATCGAACATAGTTATGAAGATTTTCCCTATTGGGATTTTGCCCCCTTATTTATGTTATGAATTGTGCAAATGATCATGTTTGCGATGATGAGACTTTTTTCTGCCTTTTCTTTCCTCAGATGTTTCCCGTGGTAACTTTCTATCAAGCGAGCTCAAATCCATTGAATTTTCTTGTTGTTTCGAAGAACTCTTGTCCTTTGGAGCCAGTCACGCTTTATGGATGGCATGGAAGCAAGCCTTCGGGCAGGATTAGCATACCCTCTGTTTTCCACTCACTAATGATCTATGTCTTCACCCTTCCCCGTTCCCTTTTTCTCTTCTCTGGTCCCACGCCTTTGTATCCATCATTGTGTGTTTGTCTAGTCACTGTCCCTCCCATTAATCTTGCTTACTGGTTTTATTTTTCTTGCTCTATGATGCTAGCTTTTGCCTCTCTTCCTTAGTGCTTCAAGCGACACTGGGAAACGCAGTTACACCGCTTTTTCGATGCCAATCAGTTCCTCTTCACGACGTCGTTTTGTCCTCACGTCGTGCTTTACCTTTTAATTTCTCCTCTCTGCAACTTTTGGGACTTACCCGTGCTATGTACTTTCTCTCGACGTTTTGGGGTGTGATTTATGATTCCTTCAGGCAACGTTCGCTCTTTTGTTATTTAATTTTGTGTAGCTTAATGGGAAATTATTGTTTGCTTACTTATCCAGTGATTTGTTACCGATGCTGTTTTTTTTTCCTTTGTCTTGTGATTACTGCCCGCCGTTCAGCCGGCCGCCCTACAGAATTTGTGGGATGGGAAGCCCTATTGAAGCCTTATTGTAGTCACGTATTCAGAAAAAACATATCTGCGTTTGGGATTCTATCGGAAGTATCACTATAGCTTATCTCCACATGACAGCCTTCCTTGTCTTATTTTTCCCATAAGAGAAGTTTTCCCATTCTAGGGGACTTTTTACTATTGTATTTATTTCCGAGAGGAAATTGATTAATCATTGAAAAGCATTATTAGACTTTATCAGCTTGTAACTATTTTGTGATTACCTGCTACTTCATAATGCTCTTAGGTGCCCATTGTGTGTCAATCTCGCTTTGTGCTTAGTTGTTTAGTTATTTTTCTTTCTGTAATAAAATTTTATTTTTCTCTTGGATCTTGCTCCTCATGTAGTGTCGTTTTTTTCACCATTACCTCCTATTTATGTTAATTGTATTTTACTATAATACCTCTGACGTCTTATCCCACCGAATCCCCGGGTCCCGGTCTTCAACACCCTCATAAAAATACATAAGCCCAATAAAGCAATTCATCCCGTCGTTAATTATTCCCTACCCCGCACACTTTTGTAGCTAAATCCCTCTCCAAATCTCAACCTCCTGTACAATCGCAACCTCCTCCCTAAATCTTATAATGTTGTTAATTACTTAGATATATCATCCCGCCTGTCTAATGTCATCATCAGCGATTATACCTCCATGTTATCCTTGGATATCACTAACAAATGTTCCAGTACTTGATACCTTACTTGTCCTTGAACGTGCGTTAGCATTATCATCTACTCTCAGCCCCTCCGAACGTGTTGACATGCTTGCCATCATTTGTGTCATACTTAAACAAAAGTATTTTTCGTTCACTAAGGTCATTTATTCACAACCCTCTGGCTTATGTATAGGTTTTTATCCGAAAATTTCCTGCAAGTCTTTGAACTTAATAATGTCACACCTTTATTATCTACTTATTTTTTCATTTTATATTAACGACCATCTCATTGTGTATGATACTGATATACTGATCCCCTTTCCATCCTGCCGCTGTTTAATTCTTTCTCTCCAAATATCGTTTTCACCCTTGAAACGAAATCAAATAATTTCCTCCTTTTCCTGGATATACTGATTGCTAAGGACCTATTTCATCACAGTATTAAATATAATGTCTATTGTTAACCTATGACCACTTCCAACTTGATTCACTATTCTTCCTCGAACCCTCCCTCCCATAAACTTGCTGCTTTTAGACACTTGATAGATAGAGCATTGAAATTACCGATGGATAATCATGATAAAAATAATGAATTTAAGAACGTACGATTCCTCGCAGAGACCAAAGGACACCCCGAATCCTTAGTTTCCCGCGTTATTCAGAGAAAAGATAAGATAAATTGTCTTGTAAATTAAGTCTTTACCTGGGCAGCAACCATCGAGACTATGGTTTTCATTCCCATTTCTCAGTACTGCCGTTTCTGCCTTGTCCCATCATTTCCATGAATATAATGTCAATGTTTCTTTCTGATCCCCAAAGTCATGCCGTTCGTTGTTCAATCGTCGCACTCCAGGTGACGACAACAATGCATTCAACTGATGATGTGTCTATCGCCTCCAATGCACGCAATTTGACAAATATTATATGGGAATGTTAGTTCTTAGTTTTGCCACCCGATTTAAAGAACATGCCAACTCATACAAGAAGAAAGACAATAGATCTCATTTTGCCATCCACCTCGGACAAGAAAATCACCCCCTCTGCAGCAATGAAGAATCAGTCAAGATCGTACAGAAGGCTGATAAACCAAATTTAATAGCCCTAATAGAAGGTGTAGAAATCTACAAAGCCGTTTCTGGTCATCAACTATTAAAATAACCAAATCTATTTTGATGTATATCCATTACTCCACCATCTATGCCATGGTCTGTAGTTTCTTATTTATTTCGGCTAAACTTTTGCCATGTTTGGTCAATTCTTTTGTTTAATTTATTTATAATTGATCTTTTATATACTTCTTCAAACACACCATCTTACGCCAAACAGTTCAATGGATTTATTGTACGCAGTGGCTACGTACAGTGCAACCTTGTACGCCTTCCGTTCAATACAAAGGAAGTGGCAAGCTGTACCGCCATCTACCGACAGAATCAAAACAGTATTGTATGGATTCCGACATTAGAGGGCGTGTTTTGGCTAGCTGTTGTTATAGCAACCACACAATTGGCATGTCACGGGCGTGTGGATTTCAGATTTTCTTTTTTTCTGCTTTCTGGATGATTAGCCATTGTCGAAAGGAACCATGCCTTAAAGGTAAGCCAGCCTTTTTTGAGCATTCTAGTGTTGGGTTAGGTTAACTGAGGTTAACTTAGGTTTAACCATAAAATGAGATCCCGTAACTTTCTGGCAGCCATTTCTGTGACCACTAAAATATACTGATCATTAGCCTCCTGTAACCGGCCGAGGGGAAACCAACTGCCCCCTGTAAACAAATAGGTTGGGTACGTATATAAATCGACGTCGCCGTGGGCAGGGGACGCTGGAGCGGAGCGATGGCGTCCGCGTACTAGTATTGTAGAAGGGGAAACCAACTGCCCCTGTAACCGGCCGAGGGGAAACCAACTGCCCCTGTAACCAGCCGAGGGGAAACCAACTGCCCCCTGTAACCAAATATGTTGGGGGTATGTTTATAATTCGGGGTCCCCGTGAGCGAAGCGTTAGCGTCCACGTACTAGTATTGTAGAAGTGGCGGCTAGTATTGCGTCGTGGTCAGATAGTTTAATTTAACCAGATAGGGAAGATGGTAAAGTTTTTCCCAATTAACAATATTCATTCTATCCCATATTAGCTGCTTGAAGCTAAGATAAAATTGTTTAAAACGTTGCATTTTTCCACTAAGCGATGGGAATCTGCCATATTGCTTGTTTCAAAATTAGAGAAAGTTTGGAATCTGAAACTGTTGGTGGATGGCGGGGTAGCTAGCCACTTCCTTTGTATTGAACGGAAGGCGTTCAAGGTTGCACTGTACGTAACCACTGCCTTTATTGTACCTTCATTAGTTTTGTTTTGTATTATAAATGTGTTATTTTGTTGAAGTTTTATTATTTGTATTATTTTAGGTGTTTTATAAATTTTTTTGTTATTCATTATTACATGTCCCCAAGTATTTTTTAACTTTCTGATTGGTTGACGGCAACTCTTATTTACGTCAGCCAATCAGAACTCTCCATGAATTTCATTTAAATTAAGTGCTTAACGTTTATCGTGTTTTTATATCATTTACTGGTCTCATTATGTAAGGGCTGCTAGCCCACTTCTATTGTACCCTGATGAAGGCGGGATTAAATGCCGAAACTAGTTGGTTTTAAACTACAATGTTGTACTGCAAGGTCTCTTTTCATTTTGTATTTTATTTAGTTTATGTTTGGTAAATCGTGCCCTTGGTGGGCGTTTCGCTTCTAACCGCTAGGGATTGGGCCTGTAGAGGTTCTGTTTGCGTTGCAATCCGTCTGATTGTTACATAGCTGGAATAATTGAAAAATGTTTGTGTGTGGGTTTGTGAGTTTCTGGGTGGGTTTGTGTTTGTTTGTTTCTTATACAAATCTACATTTTTATTCCACACTTGATCTTCAAAGCATGAGGAAGGTCACTGTCTATCTCAGATTTCAAAAAAATAAGAATTATCGATAATAAATCTATTTTCACAATGATGACAGGGCATATTAAGAAGAGGTATCTAATGACCAATAATGCAAGGCACAGTATGTGCCACAATAGGTATTAACAATGGTATCAACAAGAAATGCACCAACACGATGCACGGACCAACAATAAATATCTCAGGGCCAACAATGCAAGGCAAAATTGTGTTTATAAATAGGTATAAATTTCTAACAATACATATAATTCCTGTTTTTTGGAGAGTTCTTAGAAATTAAGATTTTCTTGAAATCTTTAAAAATGAGCATTAACAGGAGATAATGGAGAGTTAGCAAAATATTGAGAAACGGAGCAAGTGAAGAGTGATCATGTAGTCATCGAAGTTCCCAGTTGCGTTCTACGATACAAGTATGTCAATATTAATAAATGAAATAAAACTCTTTAACCATAACGAATAACAGACAAATATTTTTTCTGTTATTCGTTGTGGTTAAAGAGTTTTATTTCATTTATTATTGTAATTATCCACATAATATTTTTTCCTACGTTTTTAGACATCACTATAGTGTTTTTCTACCATTAGTATTGTCAAGTACATCAACAGATGAAACGGCTACTGCTAGACTACAAAAAGTGATGAATGGCTAAGTTTAGCTTCAAGACATTGAGAGCAGAGTGCAAATTGGAACAATAGATTACCAAGTAAGAAATAAACCCCAAATTTTTTTCGAATTTTCATTATGAATTTTTACAGTATTGTTTCTAAGCGTTTTCATGTGTACATTTTTACTGTAAATTCAATTCAGATTTTGCAAAATTTAGTCAAAAACAATCTGAGCAACGTCGAAGATATCACCTAGCTTATTTAGTAGCACTGCAAATCCAAGCATATCCTAAAAAATCCCCGATACATTTTTACTATCATCTGTATGGAAATTCTGTAGTTCAGGCTTTTCTTAGAATTGATAGTTTTCAGATCAGCACTAAGTGGAGATAAAAGAGGGCACTGAGTGGAGATAAAAGTTTTCGGATCAGCACCAGGCTATTGAGAAACTGAGCGAGTCATGAGTTATCAAATGGTCATGGAAGTTCTCAGGCAACCCTCGACGATGCACGCGTATCAACAAAAGAAACGGCGACTGCTAGACCACAGAAAGTGATTAATGGCCAAGTTTTCCTTCAAGACATCGAAAGCAGAGTGGCAATTGCAACAACAGATTGCCAAATAGTGAATAAGGCCATTCAGATTATTGGGATTGTAGAACACACAGACAGAAACGATCATTTACAGGGTTTTGCAAAAATATAGAGGACATTACTGTTGGATAGCCTGTCCTCTCGCTTAAGGGGCCGCTTCATAAAATGACAACTGCGAAATTTTATTTTGTTAACCCATTTACGCCGAAATTGGTACAAATGGAAATTGAGACTTTTTTTCTTAAATTTATATTCTGTAGCATGTAAAGACAAACGGATGTCAACCATGTAAGTTGAAGATCTTTAAGAAAGTGGAGCATCAACGGTTTTCAAAACTTATATTCTGCAACAATATACAGTTCATCTGCACATAAAAAATGAACAATAAACATTTTTCACTTTATTGATTTTTTTCACAACAATGACTGAGTAATAATAATAATTATAAATCGGAGATTGTCTCCAAACACGGGTAATAATTTTTCAATCGAAAATTTAATGACTGAGTATTATCTTACCACAACAATCCCTGGTTTCGAACGGATTGTTGTAATTTTCTTTGTTGGCCTCGGACAGCCAGACAAAAAAGAGAATAATTTTTACTAGAATCTCACCCATCACATGACGGGTGTCAGGCATTCAGGTTGAAGAGTAAAGAAATGAAAGTGGTTAGATAAAACCTTTTCATCTGCATAAAATATTTTTCAGATTATTTATTTAATTCACAACAATGGCTGAGTATTATCTTACCACATTAATCCCTGGCTTTGGACTGACTAAGAGAATTATTATTTTTTAAAATTTACGAGGGGCGATTGATAAATAAGGTCTCCATGGCTGTAACTTTTTTATTTGTTAACCGATTTTCAAAATTCTTTTTGTATCTTATACTCACATTTGTCCTCTATGTAATGCACTATTCACTTTTCGACATAGTCCCCATCCCTTTCCACGCATTGTACAAGCGCGCGACCAGTTGGGTGAACCCGTCGGAGAGGAATTCCGGAGCTGCTGTAGACACCAGACTCTACCTTATTTATCAATCGCCCCTCGTGTTTATTTAATTAATAATAGTGACTGAGTATTGTCTTAAACCATAACAATCCCTGGCTTCGGACGGATTGTTGTAACTTTCTTGTGGCTTCGGACGGATAAGAGAATTATAGTATTAGATGTCTTTACATGCTACAGAATATAAATTTAATATATGAAGTTTCAATTTCGATTTATACCAATTTCTGCGTAAATGGGTTAAAAAATAAAATTTCCCAATTATCATTTTATGAAGCGGCCCCTGAGGCGTGAGGATAAGCTACCCAGCAGTACTCTCCAGTATATTTTTGCAACAACATGTATATGTTCTGCGTCCCAAGAAGAGAGTTGAATCGTCGAAAGTGTGCATCTAAAGTAAGATTGTGTGATCAAGAAATTATTTAAGCTAGCTGTGCCATCTTATCTGGTACAGAGGGTAGATTATCGCAAGCGTTAATCTGCGGCACCTACTCCTACGAGGGAGTTTTGCGCCATCCCATTAATAACGACTGCTACGAGATGACAGTAGCAGTCGGGACCGACGGCTTAACGTGCCCTCCGAAGCACGGGGGGTTTCATGATGGAAGAGCTGCTGGGGATAAACGAACCAGAGGCTGTCACCAACTGCTGGAACACCAGCTATGGTCAATCGGCAAATGGGTCAGACCAAAGTCCCCCAACAGCCACGCCCCAATTAGCTGTCCCGCCAGCAGTGGCCCTCAAGCCCAGGCCGTCACCCAACCAGCAGCTGGCCGCGCCTGAAGTTGCTGAACTCCATCGATTGGCAAGCCAACCGACGAGACAACCAGGCCACGGCCACCCCCTAGCTGTGCCATACATGAAGAGGTCAATCCATTGGGAGAATTAAATTTTTTTTTTCGAATTTTCATTCTAAATTTTTACAGTATTAATTCTTAGTGTTTTTATGTGTTCATTTTTACTGTATATGAACAATCAGATATAGCAAAATTTAATCAAAAAAAAAGTCCGAGCAACGCCGGGAATATTACCTAGCTTGTTTGGTAGCAAAACAGATACAAACATTTCTTAAAAAATTCCCGATACATTTTGACTATAAACTATAAATAATAGTTATTAATTAAAAATACAAAATAAGTAACAATTAGAAATAATAGACAAAAATAATTAAAAAATAATAAATAAAATCAAAATCAAAATAAAAAGCTGACGTTTTGGATAGAGACTATCCTTTATCAAAGCAAAAAGGATAATTCTCTAAAAGCAAATAGAATATTAGATAATGATCCTGAAGTTATGGAAGGAGTCCACAATCGACAATCGAACAGTGAAGTGTACATTTCTTCGGGTGGGACGAAAGCAGTGCTTTCACGAAGCTCATCCTACCAGAATAAATCCCACAAGAAATACCCTGAAATAGGAAAGAAGCCTGAATAACCCAAAGAGGTCTTCCACATAATGAAAAAATAATAAGATTGACGATTGTCAGAAGATTGAGAGAGGGGGCGATGATGGGTGGTATCACATCTTCCAATAATCCGGGAAGGAAACGTTGCCAATGTCTTCGAAGTTGACATCAAGAATATGCCTCGGTTATCTATACTTTGTATGCCACTTCATTACCATCGGGTCGTTTAGTATTCCAGCCATCAGGTCATTGTCATGGCTCTTCATCGTCTGCACCATGTTCATCAGAAGACCTTGCACACACTTACCAAGGTGAGTCATGTTCAGATCCGAGTGTATGAATTGGTTTTTCACAGTCCTTCTGCCCAGCTGAGCGATGGTCTTCAGGGTAACATTCTAGAACGACTGGAGTTCACTACATCTACTTTTACATATAGTTGCCCACTCAGGCATGCCATAGAGGAGGATGGTCCGAATCATCGTCTTCTACAATAGCAGCTTATTGTCGATGCTGAGGGCACTGTTTCGACCCAGGAGAGCTATGAAGCTGTACTTCGCCTTCTTTGCTTTGTTCAGAACGTAATTCACGTGACAGTTCCATGAGAGTCTTGAGTCGATTATAACGCCAAGGTACCTGTAATTGTTGACCCATTGGAGTTCCTTATTGAATAAGACAAGAGAATCCGGTGGACGCCTAAGCTTTTTGTGGAAGTACGTAGCCTTGCACTTTCCGAAATTAAGGTCAGCTTCCAGCAACTAAACCAGTCTTCAAATTTCTTCAAGGCGTTCTGCAGACGAGTGATAACGTGAGATGGCTGGTGTGCCCAAGCCATGATGGCAGTATCATCAGCATAGAAATATAAATGAAATCATGTACAAAAAAAAGGCCCAAGGACAGAGCCTTGTGGGACACCAGCCTTACCTTGCCGGGGGTGGAGAAGTTTTCGCCAACTTTAGCTTGATAGAACCTGTCGCTAAGAAAGGATTTCACCATGAAAATTAAATCAGGAGGAAACTCGTCTCTATTCATCTTGTAGATTAGCCCTTCGTGCTACACTTTAACGAAAGCATTAGTGACATCAAGAAAGACAACGCCACAGTGCCTTGAAAGGTTCAGTAGGGTGCTCAGATTTTTAACAAGCCTCCATATCTCCATCTGACACGAGTGGGCGTAACGAAAGCGGAACTGCTCTTTTCGATGTAGATCACTGGTGAGACAGTGGTCCTTGAACCTGGTGAGGATAGTTTTCTCCAAAACTTTGGACATCGATGGGAGTAGACTGGTAGGTGGGTTTCTCGCAGGAATTGCAGAATTTTGCCCCTGCTTGGGAACACTTAACACAATAGATTGCTTCCAAGGTGTCGGGAAGTAGGAAAAGTTCCAGCAAAGATATTTGAGATGTCATTAATAATGTTGTTCGGCAGATTCCTTAGGGCGTTATTACTTACCTTATCTCTTCTTAAGAGCCTTCCTCAGATTGAGATTTCTGATGATGGTAGCTATCTCGCCAGTCTCGATGTTAATCTAGGATGTAAATTGCGGGACTTCATCAAGCTTGATAAGACCATCTTCCACATGCTGGGATATGAGTTGACTCTCGGGATTATTTTTATCAGGCAACAAACTGCATCTCTAGGAAATTACATATAGTTTGCATAGTAATACGGTATTGGGTGAAAAACGAGAAGAGAACAAATGAGATTAATTTGAAGATGTGTTGGGATAGGACAGGACGGAGGATAATTAGGAAGAATAAGAGGGCGGCGAGAAAAATGCAATAGGATAACACATATGAAATTAAAATTGTAAAAAAGGTTAGGAATGATAGGATTCCCAGCAAAAAGATTTCATAAAATTCCCTGAATTTTCCTTGATTTTTCCTGATCATCAGCAGACAAAAAAGGCTATTATGAAAGAATATTATTGATATTGTTCAAAATTTCCGATTTTATGATTCCCTAACTGTTCCCAGTTACAAAAAAATTCCCTGACAATTCCCGGTCGCTAGTCACGCTGTAAAATAGTACCACATGAAAGAGCACTGGGTCAAAGGTCACTGAGTAAAAGAGTACAAGAAGCCTATGAGAAAAAGAGTGTGCTAAGATTGATGGGGTGAAGGAATTGAATTTCCAAATAAGAAAAGACTCGAATTGCTTTCTCTCTTTTTTGTTATGCAAGTTCCTACGAAGAATATAAAGGCTGATGGCCTGTAAAGAGTGGCCAGGGGAATTAAAGTATTTAGCGGCAGGGGTGTCAACATTGTTAAGGATGTCGAATTTATGTCCTGCAAATCTGGCATATATGTTATTGCCAGTCTCACCAACATACTGTTTCTGGCTTGCTTTGCAATGTAGCAGATAAATTAGGTTGTGAGAAGTGCCACACATTTGTAGCACACGCAGCTCCACAAAATTACGATCTACACAAAATAAACGACTAACAGTCACCCACCCTCCTGCTTTTTTTCAGCTCATTATAATAATCCTGAACTTGAGGTTTACATGAGTTCCGTACAAAAAGACATCCTCTGCATTAATAAAAATACCTCTTTCTAACCTCACCAATAACGAATTTCTTTGTATCAAAGGCCTTAATAATAACCCTGATATAATAATTAAGTCCGCAGACAAAGGGGCGCTATTGTTGTTATGAACACCTCTGACTACATTAACGAAGCTAATAGACAACTCTCTGACATCACGTTCTATAAGAAACTAACCTCCGACCCTACTGACACATTCAACACCGAACTTAAAAATGTCCTCTTTCGGCTTGAATCCTCTTCACAAATCGATTAAAAAACCCGCCTCTTCCTTCTTCCTAAATTGAGTTCCCTTGGTCGTTTCTACCTTCTTCCCAAGATTCATAAAGCTGGCAATCCCGGCCGTCCAATCATCTCTTTTAACAACACCATTTGTGAGCCACTTTATGCTTATGTCGACCACTACATATGCCACATCCCACCCAGTCTTTCTTCCTATATCAAAGACACTAACGAATTTTCTCTCCCATATCCAACGCCTTAACGACTCTGATTACGATTTTAAGAACGTCTTCCTCTGCACGCTTAATGTCTCTTCTCTCTACACTAACATTCCTCATCATGATGGGATTGAAGATGTTTGCAACAGTCTCAAGGCTAATAAAGTTTTCCAAGTTCCTTTTACGGACACCATCTGCCTTCTCCTTCACACCATCCTAACCTACAAATTCTTCACTTTTAACAATGAATATTATATCCAGTCCAGTGGCAATGCTATGGGCTCCAAAATGGCTCCCAACTATGCCAACATTTTTATGGGGGAGGTGGAAATCAAACTGATTTCCACGTCTCCCTTGAAGCTGTTGGTCTGGCTGCGGTATGTTGACGATGTTTTCCTGATCTGGCCACATAATGAAGATTCACTCCTATCTTCTTGCAACCATTCTAACTCCATCCACCCCTCTATCTAGTTTCTTCACAACTATTCTATCAAAACTGTTTCTTTTTTGGATGTCTCTATCTTTATCAGTAACAACAAGTAGTCTACTAATCTCTATAAAAATCCAACTGACAGACACCAGTACTAACACTATAATAGCTGCCATCCACGCCATTGCAAGGATAACATCCCTATAGGTCAGTTAACTCGCATCCATAGAATATGCACTATTCAGTCTGACAAGGACTTCCAAGCTAACGCGCTTACCCACTCCCTTAAAGCAAGAGGCTACCCCAAATCTGTCATATGCGCTTCTATCTATAAATATCGCAATTCCTATACTAACAGCAATCCTAAACTTTCTCCAGCCATGGCAACACCTACGTTTGTTCTTCCTTATCATCCAACCCTCAAGAGTATTAAAATATCCTAAGGAAACATCAACACATAATGGACAACTCTCCTCTTCTCCATTCCATTCTACCAGAACCTTCTAAAGTTTCTTTTAAACGGACATCTAATTTTAAAGATATTCTGGTCCATGCTGCTACTACCAAACCACGAACTTCCACTAAGGGATGTTCTCCTTGCAATGAAAAGCATTAACCCTGCTACCTCCATTTCCAGCAGTGCTTCCTCCTTTACTTTCAAAATTAACCAGAACCTGACCTGCACTTCTCACAACCTAATTTACCTATTACATTGCAAAGTATGCCAGAAACATTATGTTGGTGAGACTGGCAATACCATACGTGCTAGATTTGCCGGATATAAATTCGACATCCTTAGCAATGCTGACACCCCTGCCACTAAACACTTTAATTCCCCTGGCCATTCCTTACAGGACATCAGCCTTTATATTCTTCGTAGTAACTTCCATAACAAAAAAGAGTGAAAACAATTCGAGTCTTTTCATATTTGGAAATTCAATGCCCTCACTCCTAATGGCATCAACCTTAGCAAAGGCACCATTCCCTCATTACCTTTCCCATATCCCTCTCCAACTTCAGTTATTCCTTAATTTGTCGTAAGTTCTCTGAGCCCTTTTCTCATTCATTTCCCCTTTTTTCTTTATCTTTTCTTTCCTCTTTTTAATGTTCTTTTCTTTCCTCTTTTTAATGCTTTTTCATATAGTTTCTACTTCTGTGTTCATTTTGTGTCCGTCCCTGCACACTCTTTTTCTCATAGGCTTCTTGTACTCTTTTATTTCAGTGACCTTTGACCTCTTATATGTGATACTATTTAACAGCGTGACTAGCGACCGGGAATTGTCAGGGAATTTTTTTGTAACCGGGAGCAATCAGGGAATCATAAAATCGAAAATTTTGAACAATGTCAATAATATTCTGTCATGATAGCCTTTTTTTTTGCTGATGATCTGGAAAAATCAAGGGAAATTCAGGGAATTTTACGAAATCTTTTTGCTACCACCCTATCATTCCTAACATTTTTTACAATTTTAATTTCTTGTGTTGTCCTATTGCATTTTTCTCGCCGCCCTGTTATTACTTTCTATTTGTCTTCCGTCCTGTCCTATCCCAACACCTTTTCTAAATAATCTCATTTGTTCTCTTCTTCCAATACCGTATTACTATTCCCTATGCAAACTATATATAAACCCGTCCGTTAGTACTCCTATCAAATCCCAAACACCCAAGCTAGAACTCCAGAACGCAGAATTACAACGGCATGATTCTCTATAGGTACATACAAGGTAGCGATGATACAAGGTCGCTGCTGGACCTATGGAGGACACCTACTACTGCGACCACTCCCCTAGTAGTGAAGTTTTGGACATTTCGCTCTTGAAGGGTTTCTTCACACCGTACAATATCTTCACGATTGATGAGCTTTCTTCTGACCACAAGCCTGTGGCGTTGAACTTTGACAATGTCGACATAAATTTCCCAGAGGAACTGATACATCATCAAGACTGGAAGCTCTACAAAGATATTCTTAAGGAATATGGCTGCCATCCCGACGTTGCTTACTGTACAGAGGACATCAATCAAAGTGTTGAAGATATCACCAGATGTATTAACAGTGCCATAGAAGCTAGTTAGTATCTATCAGAGAATAAACCTCCTCATCGAATCCAACTCACTCCTGGAATCCAACGCCTAATTTCTGAAAGAAACAGGACCCGTAGACTATGGCAACGCTATCATGAACCTTGGCTCAAAACCAAGTATAACAGGCTAGTGTGAAGAATCCAAGAGGATATAAAAGAGCTTCGCGACGCTAGATGTAATGAAAAACTCAAAAGCTTTCGGCTCGCAACAATTCCATTTGGAGTATGGTCAGAGCTTTACAGAAGAGGAAGAATGATATGCTTCATCCACTACGTACTCCACAAGGTGAGTATGTGCAAACTGATCAGGACAAGGCCCAAGTCATTGCAGATTCACTGAAAATGCAGTTTGTTACTGCTACTAACGATAAGCCCGAGAGCCAAATCATGTCTCAGCGAAAAGAAGAATGTATTGTCAAGTTTGCTGAAGTCCCGCAGCATTTAACGAAGTACAACATCGAGGCTGGAGAGATCGCCAACATCAGAAGTAAATTGAAAAAGAAGAAGGCTCCAGGAAAAGACAAGGTGAGTAATAACGCCCTTATGAATCTCCAAAGAACTTTATTGACTTTCTCACCAATATCATTAGCGACTGCTGGAAATTTTCTTACTTCCCTGTGGCTTGGAAGAAATCTATTGTGTTGAGTATCCCAAAGCAGGGACAAAATCCTGCAATTCCCGGGAGCTACCGACCTATTAGCTTGCTACCCTCGATGTCCAAGGTGTTGGAGAGAACGATCCGCGTCAGATTCCAAGATCACTGTCTAGCAAATGACCTTATTCGGGAAGAGCAGTTTGGCTTTAGTGCTGCCCACTCTTGTCCGATGTAGATATGGAGGCTCGATAAAGACCTGACCACGCCCCTGAACCTATCCAGGTACTGTGGGGTGGTATTTCTCGATGTAAGTAAAGCTTTTGACCAAGTGTGGCATGAGGGCCTTGTCTTCAAAATGATCAGAGACGGGTTCCCTGCCGATTTGATTTTGATTGTGAAATCCTTTCTTGACGGCAGATCCTATCAAACCAAAGTTGGAGAAAATCTTTCCACACCCCGTGTTGTAAAGGCCGTTGTCCCTCAGGGTTCTGTCCTCGGGCCTGTGATATTTAATTACTTTGTACATGATTTCCCGAAACCCGATAATTGTAATCTGTATTTTTATGCGGATGACACTGCCATTATGACATGGGCACACCAGCCGGCTCACGTTATCACTCGGCTGCAGTGCGCCTTGAAGCAGTACGAAGACTGGTTTAACTGCTGGAAGTTGAACCTTAACGTCGGAAAGTACAAGGTTTTGTACCTCAATAGGAAGCTCAAGCATCCCCCAGATTCTCTTGTTCTGTTCAATAAGAAACTGGACTGGGTGGACAACTACAAGTATCTGGGAGTTATCATTGACTCAAGACTGCCATGGAACCGGCATATGTCCTATGCTCTGAGCAAAGCTAAGAGGGCTAAGTACAGTATCATAGCTCTCATGGGTCGCAACAGCACCCTCAGCATTGACAACAAGCTACTTCTGTACAAATCGATTATCCGGACCATACTCCTCTATGGCATACCTGCTTGGGCGACTATCTGTAAAACCAGATGGAATGTACTACAATCATTCCAGAATGTCACCCGGAGGACCATTGCTCAGCTGGAGAGAAGGACGGTGAAAAACCAATCCATCCACATGGATTTAAACATGGCCCATATAGGAAAGTTTATACAGGATCTCCTTTTGATTATGATACAGAAGTTGAAGACTCACGACAATAAACTTGTAAATGGAATACTGAAGAGCTCATTGAATATGAACTGGCATACGAAGTATCGTAAACCGAGGCACACTCTTGACGTCAATTTTGAAGATATCAGCAAAGTCTCTTTCCCGGACTAATGGTAGATGTGATAATCTTCTTTCTCCTTGAGTTTTTTATTTCGTTTGTATCTTGTTTCTGACAGTCGTCAATCTTATTTTCTTTTTAGTATAATATGGAAGACCGCTTGGGTTGGTTAGGCTTCTTGACTACCTCAGTGTATTTCATTGGAATTTATTCTGGTTGGATGAGCTTTGTGAAAGCGCTGCTTTCGTCCCATCCTAACAAATGTACACTTCACTGTTCGATTGTCGATTGTCGTACTCCTTTCATTCGTAGTGATGTTTTGAACATCTCGCTCTTGAAGGGTTTCTTCAAACCATACAATATTTTCACAATTGATGACCTTTCTTCTGACCACAAGCCTGTGGCGTTGAACTTTGACAATGTTGACATAAATTTCCGAGAGGAACTCGTATATCATCAAGACTGGAAGCTCTACAAAGTTATTTCTAAGGACTATGGCTGCCAGCCCGACGTTGCATACTGTACAGAAGATATCGATCAACGTGTTGAAGACATCACGAGATGTATTAACAGTGCCATAGAAGTTAGTAACTATTCATCAGACAATATACCTCCTCATCGAATCCAACTCACTCCTGGAATCCAAAGCCTAATTGCTGAAAGAAACAGGACTCGTAGGCTATGGCAACACTATGGTGAACGTTGGCTCAAAAACAAGTACAACAGGTTACTGCGAAGAGTCCAAGAGGATATAAAAGAACTTCGCGACGCTAGATGGAATGACAAACTCAAAAGCTTGTCGGCTCATGACAATTCCATTTGGAGTATGGTCAGAGCTTTACAGAAGAAGAAGAATGATACGCTTCCTCCACTCCGTACCCCACAAGGTGACAATGTGCAAACTGACCAGGATAAGGCCCAAGTCATTGCAGATTCACTAGAACTGCAATTTGTTACTCCTATCAACAACAATCCCGAGAGCCAAATCATGTCTCAGCGTGTGGAAGATTGTCTTGTCAAGTTTGCTGAAATCCCGCAGCATTTAACAAAGAACATCATCGAGGCCGAAGAGATCGCCACCATCATAAGGAAACTGAAAAAGAAGGCTCCAGGAAGAGCCAAGGTGAGCAATTACGCCCTTATGAATCTCCCAAAGAACTTTATTGACTTTCTCACCAATATCATTAGCGACTGCTGGAAATTTTCTTACTTCCCTGTGTCTTGGAAACAATCTATTGTTTTGAGTATCCCCAGGCAGGGACAAAATCCACCAATTCCCTCGAGCTATTGACCCATTAGTTTGCTCTCCTCAATGTCTAAAGCTTTGGAGAAAACGATCCTCGTCAGATTCTAACAACACTGTCTCGCCAATGATCTACTTCGGAAAGATGAGTTTGCCGCCCACTCTTGTCAGATGCAGATATGGAGAATCGTAGAAGACCTGAGCATCCCCTTCAACTTTACCAGGTACTGCGGAGTGGTTTTCCTCGATGTCAGTAAAGCTGTTGACCACGTGTGGCATAGGGGCCTTGTCTGTAACATGATTAGAGACGGGTTTCCTTCCAATTTGATTTTGATGGTGAAATCCTTTCTCACCGACGGGTCCTACCAAGCTGAATTTGGTGAAAATCTTTCCACGCCCCGTGTTGTAAAGGCCGGTGTCTCTCAAAGTTCTGTTCTCGGCCCGTGCTATTTAATTATTTTGTGCATGATTTCCCGAGAAACCAAAAATTGTAATCTATATTTCTGTGCTGAAGATACTGCCATTATGACATGGACACACAAGCCGGCTCACGTTATCACTCGTCTACGGCAAACCTTGAAGATTTTCGAAGACTGGTTTAACTGCTGGAAGCTGAACCTTAATGTCGGAAAGTGCAAGGCTATGTACTTCAACAGAAAGTTCAAGCATCCCCCAGATTCTCTTGTTCTATTCAATAAGAAACTGGACTGGGTAGACAACTACAATTATCTTCGCGTTATCATAGAATCAAGACTCTCGTGGAATCGTCACGTGACCTACGTTCTGAACAAACTGAAGAGGGCTAAGTACAGTCTCATACAGTGTTGCAAGGTGTAGGGATTAATCCCTCAGTGTAGGGATTTTTCACTTGAAAAGGGATAAAGGGATTTTCTGAGAAAAAATGCAAAAACGTAGGTTTTTTTTGCTAATCCTTGAAAAATAAATTTAGTGACGATTTAAATTAAATCATAGATGGAATCAGAAGGAGGACGAGACCAGAAGACCAATGGAAGACCAGAGGCATGATTACGTCATATCAATTTTCTTTTACTGGATACAAGACCTAATCCGGTTTCGAGATTTGGTGCTGGCCTCTCAATGATGCTTCAATACATAAGCAAATAAATATATATAAGTAGCATACTGCATACAACAGCAGCAGTCGATTGTCGATCGATTAGGACTTGTTAATCCAGTAGCATACACCAGGCGCAAATATTTTTGAAGACTTCACAATTGTAATGTAGACTTCACAGTTTTTAAGTTTATCTTCTCTCTTAGTGTTGCCAGATGGGGGGAAAAAAACCCATATCTGGGTTTTTTATCAGTCGTCAGGGGTTTTCTGGGGGAGGGGGGTGAAAAATTATTTAGGTGAAAAAATATTTAGGGGGTAAAACTAGGGGTTTTATCCCGACCAGGAAAACCGGAAAAAGTCAGTGAATTTTATGAAATCGTTTCTAGGGGGAATCAGATAGGTCAAGCATTAATCTGACAGAGATTCTTCAAAAATTCAGGTCCAAGATTGATTCTGAAAAGGCCAAAAATGAATGGGATATTTTGCCTAATTATGTTTCTGCTGGTGAAAAAAAAGCATTCCTAAATTTATCTATTGTAGAATTTTGAAGAAAGATAGAAGAATGTTATAATTTCAATGGTGAAATTCAGTTCGCAAATATCGATAGATTAGGAAGAATGTGTTTGACGTTGCCTCTCTCTAATGCTTCTTTTGAACGCATTTTCTCAATGGTATCCGATATTAAAACTAAAAAGCGAAACAGGCTATATGCCCGAACGGTTGCTTCTCTTGTAAGGTTGAAGATGGACATGCATAATATGAAGAAAGTGTGTTACAATTATCCAATTACAGAGGATATGTTAAACTTATTCAATGAAACAATGTATATAGATAACCGAGACAGTGAAATATCTACCCTGTTGGCTATAGAGGAAGGAGAAAGTGAGGAGGGTTAGCAATAAATTGAATGAGCTAGTAAATAAGCTAGTAAACAATAAATAAGTTGTAATTTCTTATTACTGTCTTAAAATAATTTACATATTATTGATTTATTTACATAATTTATTTGCATATAAATTGATGTGATAATTTTTTAAGCTTTGTTGCGGTTTTGCATTTTAATAATGTCAACACAAAGTCTGTAAAATTGTTTCTTACTTGTTTTAAATAATAAATTAATTAATAAAGTTTGTTATTTTTTTTACTTATTTAATTAAAAAAACTCGTTACAGCAGTGTTATTGAGATTTCCAGCTACAACTGTAGTGTCCAGTCGAGGCTTTCGTATAATCTCGAAAGCCTCGGTCCAGTGATACTTCATTGTCCCACCAGAGGGCGCTATTATAGTGTTGCGTATAAAGCTCTAGATTAGGAAAGTACGGCAAACCTTTTCCGCGCCGCCCGCAGCTGCTGATTGGTAGAACGGCTGTCACGTGAGTTTGTCAGCCATTGTTGGCCCAAACGCAGCGATAGATACCATTGAAATGCATGTAGAAGATGCAATTTAGATTAAATTTTTAACGAAATATTCGTTGATTGATCCTAAATTTGAATCCGAATAAGCAATATTTCAGAATCCTTCAATCTATGCTCCTTGGAGGTTAATAAATTCGTTAAAATATCTGAAGAAGTAATAAGAAGCAAGTACGTTTATATTATAACTTCAACGAATGTTATAGAAATGTTGCATTGTGCAATTCTCAGATAATCAGAAAATATAATTTTTTGTTGAATATAGTTCTTTTTAAGAAAATATAATTCAATATAACAAGATTAAACTGTCTCTGAAATGTGGAGGCAAAACTTGAAATAAAACGTCCATAATTATTTTAGCAAAGTTAATTATCACTCATCATTAAACTTGAATATCAAATATGAAATTGAAAAACGAAAATTTGCTAGTTGGATGAAAAAAAAATATAGAAAATTTTAACTATAAGTTTTGGATAGATTTTTTTACGTCAATATTATAAACCTCCATAAATGAATAAATTTCAAAATACATTCATTGCATGTGTAGTTATTTTTTTGTAACTTTTTTTGTAATCAAACGGTTAGTTTTTCCAAATTATAATTTTTAAAATTTTCTATCAAAATATAATTATCAAAGTAATTTTTTTATATTTAAATCAAAAACTTAAATTTAATAGTTCCTATTTTATTAAATTATATTTGATATTTTTATAATTATAATTATACTTTTTTTAATAATTTAATAATTTTTATAATTTAATAAAATTAAAATTGGTAAAGTGAAACTTTTGATATAAATATAAAAATTAATTTCATAAAATTTATTACATTATATTTTAATAAAATTTTACAGAATTATATTTTGATAAATAAAATTACAAAACTACACAGTGTTTTTTAAAATTTATTAATTACATGCAAATCGTTTATTAAGGATAAATAAATAAAGTGAAAATAAACTAAAAACTGAATCTGGTTATCATTAAACTGCCTCAACGTTATCATTATTTATATGTAAAAAATTATAATTGAAAACAAAATTTAAATAAAAATCAATAGTTACAGAATTTACCGATTGCCAGTTATATTTCCAGACGATAATAATAAGAAAATTTGCGAAAAGGATAAATTTAAGACGAATTATAGAGGGAGCGTAACTCATTTTAGAGGGCCATTTGGGCCAACAATGGCGGATTTGGTAGCAGACGACGAAGTTTGCCGTAATTTCTTAATCTAGAGCTTTATTTGCGTAGGGATTTTGTAAGGTTATGAGGGATTTTTTGCTCCGCTGAAAGGGATTTTTGCCTCGCAGAGCCTGGTCTCATAGCTCTCCTGGGCCGCAACAGCACCCTCAGCATCGAGAACAAGCTACTTCTTTCGAAGTCGATTTTTCAGACCATACTTCTCTATGGCATGCCTGCGTGGGCGAATATCTGTAGAAGCAGATGGAGCGAGCTACAGTCATTCCAGAATGTTACCCTGAGGACCATTACCCAGCTGGATAGAAGGACTGTGAAAAACCAATCCATCCACTCAGATCTAGATATGGCCCACATCGGTAAGTTTATACAGGACCTCCTTTTGATTATGGTGCAAAAGATGAAGATTCATGACAATGACCTAGTGACCGGAATACTGAAGAAGTCAATAGATATGAAGTGGCATATGAAGTATCGAAAACCAAGGCACATTCTTGACATCAACTTTGAAGACATCAGCAACGTCTCTTTCCCGGACTACTGGAAGATATGAAAATCTTCTTTCACCTTGCATTTTCATTTCGTTTTTATTTTGTTTCTGACAATCGTCAATCTTATTTTCTTTTTTGTATAAAACGAATAACCGCTTGGGTTGGTTAGGCTTCTTGACTACCTCGGTGTATTTCATTTGGAATTTATTCTGGTTCGATGAGCTTGTGAAAGCGCTTCCTTGGTCCCATCTGAAGAAATGTACACTTCACTGTTCGATCGTCGATTGTCGTACTCCTTTCATAACTTCAGGATAATTCCCTAATATTCTATTTGCTTTTAGAGAATTATCCTTTTTGCTTTGATAAACAATAGTCTCTATTCGAAACGTTAGCTTTTTATTTTGATTTTGATTTTATCTGGGTTTTTTTAATTATTTTTGTCTGTTATGTCTAATTTTTATTCATTTTGTATTTTTAATTAATAACTATTATTTATTTTATTCCAGGGTTCTTGTGTCTGTTCATTGACTATAATCTATGTGAATGTATTTGTAATGATGCGATGATGCAATGACAGGACATGGGTAAGGCAGTGTCTATCGAGGAGGCTAAAAGCCTGTTTCACATAGAGCTTTGTGGAGCGGAAAACACGCGGAAGCGCAATCCGCGGGCAAAAGCGGACTTTTTCCGCTAAACTGAGGCGTTTCACATTCACCCGCAAACTTTGCAGATCCGCTCCAGGAGAGTTGTGGAGCAGATTTATCTTTTCAAGGGGGTCTAGAATTCTTGCCGAATCTGCTTTGCCAATTAAGAAGCAGGTGAAACGCAAAGCAAGCAGGGAGGACTTAAAGCGGGAGAGTTAAAATTACTATAAAAAATAGTAATTTTTACAATCTACTACTCAGCGATGGGCAGCAAACTTACATTTAATGAGAAACTTATTTCTTTAGTTTCTGAACGAATTCGAATTTGGAATACCAAACTGGTAAATGAACCAGAAATGCTCGGCTACAATAAACCAAAAATAGGTAAAAGTCCAGAGTAGCAGTTTCTATTTTCTTGGGTGACATCGATCAGCCCTGTCACGTTTTAAGCCTTTCACGTAAAGCTCGTTTCAGCGCCATCATGCTGTGAATTTATTATTATTTTTAATCAATAAGTAGATGTAACATATTTAATAAATAAGCAAATAATTTATCATATTATAAAATTTATTTTTTGGAAAGTTATATAAGAAAACACATCATGAAAGTCTCGTGACGGTGTACGTGCGGTCAAGGCAACACCCCCCGAAAGACCGCACATTACATGGGTTGCTGGTCAAGGACGACATTAACGAACAACAGCCCGCCCGTATCTGATGTTCACCATCATGAGACTTTCGTGATTCTTTTCCCGCATAAATTTCCTAAAATATAATTCCTATAATATTATAAATTCTTTATGGATTAATTAGAGACGTTACAATAATGAATTCAGAGCATAAACGCGAAAAGGGGCGGATGTTTTCCTAGAAAATTAGGGAACGTTACTCTCGACTTTTACCCAAAAGGGGTTTAATAATTACACAAATACTGGAGAGTACAGTTCTTGTATTTTTAAAGCATACTCGGCCAAATGAAAGATTAACAATACATAACATCTCTATTCAAAAACTTGTTGAAAATTCATTTGATAGACTTTTTTTTTTCTTCTAAAGTTTAGCAGCGTTAGTTTTCTTGTTTAGACTTCATTTTACGAAATAAGATACTATTTTAGAGGGACCAATCAGTAGACAGCTTAAGCGGAAATGTTGCGGGAAAGTTTTATTTGTGAAATGCTCAGCGGATTCCGGAAATGCACTATACGGATCTGCATCCGCTCCGCCAGGGATTTTCTATGTGAAACAAGCTTAAGGAGTTACACGAGTCTCGCTTGAGCTTGTAAACAAACGTCCAGACAACTGGCGAAAATTTGTTTGAAAAGGAAACAGAAAGAACGAGTATTCATCAGAGAAATTATGCAACTAAAAGACAAAAAGATAACCGGGTGCTGGAAACATCTGAACAACGGGAGCTTCCTCTAGAGGAGGAGGGTATAAGAGCTACTATATCATGGATATGGGAAACTTCGAAGGAATGATGGCTCTAAAGTATCCAGTGAGTCTCCCCGATGGTAAGTTGGTGATCATTTTAAGCTGAGGCAGGACAATAACAGGTTAAATAATCAGACAATAACAGGTTGTCAGACAAAGAGCGCAATATAAATAGGTTTAATAAGAATTATTGAACAAAAATGAATTTGTAACATAAGAAAGACTTCCTGTTGTTCTGGCTTTCCTTAAATTTGATAGCTCTTAAGACGTTAACATTTTCTTGAAAATCTTTTCGAATGATCAATAAACAGAGATTAGAGACTCAGCAATCTAATGAGAAAGAGTAGAAAGGTTACAGTTGAAACTGTTCCTTAGCTCTAGCGACAGTTAACGACAACCGATAACAAATCATAAATCAACAATCATACAGTTCTATAAAAATCGTTCAAAGAATGCATGTAATTAATATCTATAGAAATTAACTTTTAAAAAAAGAATTAATGTTGGTCAGAGAAGAAAAAAATGTTATCTGGGCGTCAGTAACATCTGAATAACGGCAGCTTCATCTACAACAGGAAATTGTAGAATTACTGAAAACTAATTTGAGTTATTTTTTAACTTTCTTCAGATTGTTCTGCCTACCCACAACTGCCGGGTACCGCTGCTAGTCTTTTTATCTTTTTCTTCTATCTATATATATAAAGAAGGATGTTTGTGGCTTTGTTTGTGGTGGTGTTTGTTTCTTATACGAATCTACAAATTTATTCCGATCTTGATGACATTTTGCATACTTGACCTTCAAACCATGAGGATGGTCACTGTCTACCTCAGATTTCGAAATAATAATAATTATTGATTAAAAAATCGACATTCATAGTTATGGCAAGGCATATTAATGAGAAATATCTCATGACCAACAATGCAAGGAAATGTTTGTGCAATAATATTATCAACAATAGTGTCAACACGCAATTCACACACTGCACGTACCAATAATATATATCTCATGGCCAACAATGCAAGTAAAAGTTTGTGCAACAATAGACATTAACACGCAATACACCAACACTATGCAGGAATCAACAATATATATCTCATGACCAACAATGAAAAGCAAATTTTGTGCAATATAGATAAGGTTCAATATCTAACAATGCATAGAATTCCTGTTATTCAGGATTTTCTTAGAAATGAGAATTCTTAGTATTTAACAATTTCTTCAAAATCTTAACTGGTGATAATGCACAGTTAGCAGACTATTATGAAAGAGTGGAAAGACGACAGAAGAAGCGGTCCTTTAGCTCTGTGCTGTATTTAGCAAATGGTAAGCATGTCAATAGAAGAATCGGCCACCGCTAGACTACACGAAGAGATGAATGGCCAAGTTTTGCTTCAAGACATTGAGAGTGGGAATTGCAACAACATCAAGGGGAACATCTAAAGTAAGATTACGATACTCAGAAATTATTAAGGCTAGCAGCGGCATACATGGAGAGATCCATTCATTATGAGCATTTAATATTTTTTTTCAAATTTTCATTATGAATTTTTACTGTATTACCTCTTAGCGTTTTCATGTGTTTATTTTTAAGATATTGCAGAACTTATATATAAAGAAGGATGTTTGTGGATTTGTTTGTTTGTGGGTTTGTTTTTTATACAAATCTCCAGTTTTATTCCGATCTTGATGAAATTTTGCATACTTGACCTTCAAACCATGAGGAAAGTCACTGTCTACTTTAGATTTCAAAAAAGTAATAATTATTGATAAAAAATCGATATTCATGGTTATGGCAAGGCATATTAATGAAAAACATCTCATGACTAACAATGCAAGGCAAAATTTGTGCAACAATAAGTATCAATAATGGTATCAACACGCAATTCACAAACACTCTGAACGGACCAACAGTATATATCTCATTACCGAAAATGCAAGGCAAAATTTGTGCAATCTAGAAAAGTATCAATTTGTAAAAATGCATAGAATTCCTGTTATTCAGGCTTTTCTTAGAAGAGAGAGTTCTTAATACTTAAGAATTTCTTGAAAATTTTTAAAATTGATCAGTAACTGAAGATAATGCAGAGTTAGCAGACTGTTGAGAAAGAGTGGAAAGACGACAGAAGAAGCACTCCTTTAGCTTCGTGCTGTATTGAGCAAATGGGAAGCAAGTAAATAAACAATCGGCGACCGCTAGTGTACGCAAATTGATGAATGGCCAATTTTGCTTCAAGACATCGAGAGAAGAGTGGAAATTGCAACAATAACAAGTGTACATGTAAAGTAAGATTACGTGAGTAAGAAATTATTTAGACTAGCAGTGGCATCCTTGGAGAGGTCATTCTATGTTTTTTCACATTTGATTAAGAATTTTTACTGTATTAATTCTAAGCGTATTCATTTTTTTATTTTTATTTTATTTATTTAGGTATAATAAGGCTTATCGATGTATCTCGAAAGAGAAATGAATGCTCACAAGAGACAAGATACATCGAAATTAAACACATAATTGGGAAAAAAAAACCAAAATTGTTTCTATAAACGAAAATTATTACAGATGTACATGATAATACTATTTTGAATCAATTAAATTTTTCTTTTTTTTTTTTTTTTACAATACAAATAATTATTTTTATACTATACAAATATTTTTTAATATGATTGCTAGTTTTTAATATTTTTAAAGAAATTTAAATACAAAGGTTATATAAAAATACATAAAAACATAAAATTATCTTTTTATATACAATATAAAACTTTAAATAAAACTTTATATGAAAAATATTGGTGAAAAAAAAATCAAAAATTATTAAAATCTATAAGGCTATTTAACTAGCACTTAATTTTTCTCTTAATAATATATACATTTTTTTATTACAGTCTTTAATATCATTTGGCATTAAATTGTACATACGGATACTCATATAATCTATTTGATGACAAGCGAAGGAATGTTTCACTCTTGGGATGTCAATACATTGCTGTGCGTCTCTCAATGCGTATTGAATAGTTCTGTATTTTGGTTTATTTTCATGATAAAATTTTTGTGAATATCTTCCTAAACAGTTTAAGTATAATTTTTGTAAATCTAAAATTTCTGGGTTTGGAGTTTTTTGGAAATTGCTAACAGTAGATTTTTGTAAGGCTCTAAGTGGTTTTAAATAGGTTGTATAAGTTCCTCCCCATATAACAATCATATACTGTAAAACGGATTGAAATAAAGCCATGTATATATTTTTAATCATAGAATGATTAAGAATTGCATGCAGCGTTCTAATTGTAACTGTAATGGATTTAAGTCGCTGAAAAAGATTAATAATATGCTGGCTCCAATTTAGTTTGTAATCAATAATGACACCAAGATATTTGTAACTGTTAACTTGCCTTATACTAGGACATGTATAATTTTTAATATTAATGCAATCATGAGTATGGCATTTAATATTTTTGATAAAGTTATTATTTGGATATAACCTATATCTAATATAAACAGTTTTCTGTACATTTAATTGCATTCCATTTTCATTTAACCACTTATTTATATTTAATATATCAATTTCTGCCTCTTTATAATTAGTAAAATCATCTCCTGTGTAAGTCAAGACCAAGTCATCAGCATAACCTTGTATATGGCCATTCCAATTTTGGCTAAAAATATCATTTATATATAAAAGAAACAAAATAGGACCCAAAACCGTTCCTTGAGGGACACCAATTTTATTCCTTTCTGAAGTACTATATTCATTTTTAATCTTTAAAATTTGTTGTCGACGCAATAAGTAAGAGGAAAACCAAGCATGAGCGAGACCCCTAATTCCATAATGTTGCAATTTTCTAAGCAATTTATTTTGATTAACGGAATCAAATGCTTTTTTTAGGTCAAGAAAAATTGAAACAGAACAGAAATAATTATCAAGTGAGGTCGTTATTAATGAAACCAAATTATGAACTGCCATTTCAGTGCTTTTACCTTTTTGAAAGCCGTATTGCTTGCATGAAATAATACTATGTTTTTATAAGAAATTCAACAAACGTTTTTTAACCATTTGTTCAAAAATTTTAGATATATTTGAGAGTAAAGATATAGGTCTATAATTGGCAATGTTTTTTTTATCCCCTCCTTTATAAATTGGAATAACAATTGCTGTTTTTAAGGGTTCAGGAAATTCTCCCAGTATAAATGAGGTATTTATTAAATGAGCTAAAGGTTTTGAAAGGTTATTAACATTCCTACATAATATCTTAGTAGTAATCTTATCAAAATCAAAAATCTTAATTTCATTTTCATTTACTGGATACAGAAAAAAGATTCCGATACATTTACATCTCGTAAACTGAAATTTTTATCTCTATTATCCTCATAAACTTGACACATATTTATCAAACCTATATTACATTTATTTATTTGGTCTTTTAATTCATGAGGGATTTTTTGCTTCTTTTCTTTTCCTACCTGCAATCTCATTTATGATATTCCATTTTTCTCTATAAGTTTTAGCCTTGCTTATTTGAGCCTTGTAATAATCAAATTTGGTCTGCCTTATATGTTTAACCACATCATTACGAAATTGTTTATATTTATTAAACAAAAGGGTATTCTGTCTATTTTTTTAAATATCGAGATCTAAGTTTGTTTCTTTTTCTTATTTTTTTCATTAAATCATATGTAAACCAAGGTTTTCTTTTTTTATATTTAGATGTAATCTTCAATTCTTTTGTAGAATTATTTATTATTTTTTGCAGAACATTATTAAAATATAGATATTTATTTTGCAAACCTTCGATTGTCTGAAGGCTATTCCAATCAATCATTGAAAGTTCTAATTCAACCTTTTTAAAATTCAAAACCTGTTTCTTTGAATTGATACTAAGTTTAAGATTATTTTCTTCATTATAGTTATAACAAATGAGTATCATGCGGTGATCAGTTATATCACTATCAATAATATATGAATCTACTAAATGAGAAATTTTTATGGAAGTAAATAAATGATCTATACAAGATTTTGTTGTCTCCATTATACGGGTTGGAGAATTTATTAAAGAAACTAAAGATCCCTTTACCATTGCGTCAATATATTTTTGTATGATATCATTAAACTCAACATTCAATAAATCAATATTAATGTCTCCAAGAAGCATAACTTTATCATTCCGAAACTTTTCTAGTTCTTTCCCAAGATTTTCAATAAAATTCTCCAAACTCACTTGATTTGAACGATACAAAGCGAAAATGTAAAATTCATCATTTACTTCTTCAAGAGAACATTTAAAAATTAAAATATCAATTCCATGTAGGAAAATTGGATGTATTTCAGTAATATGGATACTTTTATGAATAAATATAACTATTCCACTAGCCTTATTTAAACCCGAAGTCATCTGGTATTTATCATATCCCTCCAGAAAAAGATGCGCATAGTTGGGAAGATTTATCCATGCTTCCGTTAGAACCATAATTTGAATTGGGATTTTAAAAGATTCTAAATAAGTTATAAAATGATCAAAGTTCTTTTGAATACTGCGGATATTCTGGTGTATAATATTTATATTATTAATACAATAATGTGTAGGAATTTCTTCAGGATTATCAATAAAAATTCCATTTCTATCATCATTTTCATTATCTTCACTAATACTCCAAATTTCGCTTTCCTCATTATTTTCAATCATTTTAGATCTTTTAAATTTTACAGATGTCCTTTTCTTGTTTAATTTCCATCACATCATTACTATCATCAACTCTTACATAAGATATTTAAATCATTTTCACAATTTATTATTACTGGTTTCGAGGTAGTATCTTTTCTCATCAAGATTTTTCCTTCTACAGTCCATAAGTATTTATATCCGTTAGATTTTATAATTTCTCTGGCTTTCCTAAATAAGTTATTTCGTTGTGGTGATAAATGTTCGTTAATGAAGATGGGGTATCTCTCACGGCAAATCTAAAAAAAATCAGTAAACATGGTGGTTAAGACTGACTTCTTGTTAATCATTATCATGGTCTTATATTTCTTTTTAAAGAATTTAACGACAATGGGTCTTGACTTTTTTCCGTTGACATCTTTTACGCCAAGCCTATGAATTACATCGATGTCTTCTGAAGTACAATTAACATTTAGCTTTTTGCAGATTTTATAAAAATAATCGTGTAAGTCTTCGTTTTGTCTTTCAGGAATGCCGTTTATGATTAAGTTTGAATTGTATGAATATTGGACTGTGTCTTCCATCTGTAGCTTCATAGCTTCCAACTCCTTTTTATAACTATCCTTCTCTGATGTTATTTCAGCTATAGAAGATTCACATTTTATTAGTTTTATTTGAGTTTCCTTCAAGTCTAGGTGTAAGTCTTCTATTTTCTTAGACAAAAAATTCACCGATGTTGCAAGGTCCGTGACAATAGTCTTCATTTCTGATAGATGATCTTTAATACAAGAAGAGATGCAGTCCACAATAAGTTTTTTCGATACAGGTTCATTTTCTTGAAACAATGGAAGATTATCAGGGGGGTCGTTGGAATTTTGGTGTTTGCCTAGGCATGATGAACATTGCCACACCGCCTCATCTTTTAGGATAGCATTAAGATGACGAACAGTAATTTCTACACATCTGGCATGAAATTTTTCATTACAAATATAGCATTCTAGTGTAATATTTTCCAACTTTTGCGACTTGCTTGATGGTAGTTTTTGGGAACAAATCCCACACAGTTCAGTTGGAGGTGGCATTTCAGTCAATATAGGGATTCAAGATAATTGCTATGTTATAAAGTGACAATTGTACTTTAAACCCAACAATGCGATTGCCAATGGGTATTGACAATCCAAAATTTAACAATGGCTGAAGGAAGCAATAATGCCATGGCTGTCTAGGTTTCTAATTATAAACCAAACAGATCTTCGAAAGGAAATATCAGTAATTCCAAGGAACTTACGGTTGCACCAGTTAAGTGGAACTTCAGAAAGAGGTCCTGATACCTTCACTAAAGTACTTCGCAAAAAATAGCAATTGAAAACGTCTCAGTTTGACAAAATTCACAGATTTATCAGGAGTGAAAAATATTGTTGAGTATAATTTCGAAAAAATGTCCACATGTGTTTATTTTTAAGATATTGCAAAATTTATACCAAAAAAAAAAGTACAAGCCACGCCGCGATTATCACCGCGATTATTTGGTCGCATATCTGACCCGAACATTTCATAAAAATACCTTTTGACTATGTTCTGTTGGAATGTGTATATTTTGAAAACTGAGATGCTGATAATGCGATGACTGAACGTTCGTTTCCAAGAATTATTGATAATGAGCATAAAAGGATGCTGCAATGACAGAACATTAATAAGGCAGCGTCTACTGATCAGCAAAGGAGTCAAACATGTCGCCCTTGAGCTCCCTATCAAACGTCCAGACGACTGGCAAAAATTTATGTGCCTGGTAAGGAAAAAGAAAGAAAGAGTATTGGTCAGAGAACCTGAGCAGCTAAAACAGAAAAAGCTATACGGGAATTTGAAACACCTGAGCAACGGGAGTGTCGAATAGAGCAATAGCCTATACGTCAAGAGCAAGAAAAACTAGAGTCCAAAGTATCTGGTCACAGTATATCATCTAGAATTGCTGTTTTTCGTATTTTTCATCTGTGTTGTATTATTGAGTTGTTATTTAACCAATTGGGAGTTATAATTTAACTTTTTGAGATTGTTCTGTTGGCCTACACATGTAATTATCCCGGGCAATGCCGGTTATCAATTCTAGTCTATCTATATATATAAAGAAGGATGTTTGTTTGTTTGTTTGTTTGTGGGTTTGTTTGTGGGTTTGTGGGTTTGTTTGCTTGTTTTTTATACAAATCTACAGTTTTTTTCCGATCTTGATAAAATGTCACGTACATGACCTTCAAAGCATGAGGAAGGTCACTGTCTACCTCAGATTTCGAAAAAATCATAATTATTGATAAAAAATCGATATTCATGGTTATTGCAGGGCATATTAATGAGACATATCTCATGACCAACAATGCAAGACAAAGTTTTTACAACAAAAAGTATCAACAATGGTGTTAACACGCAATGCACCAACACTATGCAAGGATCAACAATGTATGTCTCATGACCAAAAATGCAAAGCAAAGTTTGTGCAATATAGAATTCAATGCATAGAATTCTTGTTATTCAGGCTGGATGTTTGTGGGTGGTTTGTTTGTTTCTTATACAAATCTACAATTTTATTCCGATCTTGATGAAATTTTGCATACTTGACCTTCAAAGCATGAGGAAGGTCACTGTCTACCCCAGATTTCAAAATAATGTTAAGTATTGATAAAAAAATCGATATTCATGGTTATGGCAAGGCATATTAATGAGAAATAACTAATGACCAACAATGCAAGGTAAAGTTTGTGCAACAATAGGTATCAACAATGGTATCAACACGCAATTCACAAACACTATGCAAGGATCAACAATATACAGGGTGATTTACATCGAATGTAAAATACTTAAAGGGGGTATTATAGAGGTTAAGATATACACAAAACGTCTTATGAACATGGTTTCAAATATGAACGATAACTGAGATATGAACAGAAATAAAAATGCCGCCACCAAGATCAACAAGTTAATAACTCAGGTTCTGTAAAGCCTAGATTAATGCAATTTGGGGGAATAACAAGGTACATAAGACTGTGGATACCGTTAAAATTTGATTGAATTCCAACGAGAAGTTTCCGAGTAGCCCTTTTTCTCTTAAGCCTGAATATCCGTGGCCCTCCTCTTCCCTGTTTGCTTCCCTTGCCCTTCTTCACACTCTCCCGCATCTTATTTCTATTACAGAGTCTTGGACGAGATCAACTTTTGAAGTTCCTCCTACAAACCACTACTCATTCGAAGCAATACACCGCCCAACTAAAAGAGGAGGAGGAATTGTTGTATATGTTTCTAACTCCTTACACCATGTCCTCAACACCAACTATACAACCATTGCAGACGATTTCGAAATTTTAACAATCTTACTTAACAGCAAGCTTTACTTAATCACAGTCTATCGCCCACCTACCGGTCAACTCTCCCCTTTTTTAACTTTTCTCTCTTCCTTACTCCTTGACCTTAGTCTTACCCCCCATAAAATCTTAATCTCTGGAGATTTTAATCTTGACTTTTCCACACCTTCCTCCAATGTTTCCTCAATTCTGGACTTAACCTCACGTGCCGGTTTATCGCCTCTAATTTCTTCCATTACGCATTACTCGAATTTACACAACTCATCCTCCCTAATCGACCAATTCTTCTCGATTTTATCTGATAATTTATACAGCGGCTCCCTGGACTGTGAAATTTCGGACCACCTTCCAATATTCACCTTCCAATCTTTCCAGTCAACGGCACACCCCATCTCAACGTCCCTCAACACCCGGCTAATAACTACCAACAGATTAGCAATCTTCAATTCATTTCTGGAATTAACCAACTGGAACTCGTTATTTAACCCAGAGGAAGATATCAACACCCTCTTCGAAAAATGTTTCTACCAAATCCACAGTGGTTTCAACCGATACCTAAAATGTATATCTACTATCTCCTCTTATACAAAACCCTCTTTTCTGAAGCCATGGATGACCCTTAACTTACTCTCACTTATTTCACATAAAAATGCTTTATATCGCAAGTACCGCCGCTCTCCAAATGCTTATAACAAATTTACGTTCCGATCTTTCTCCAATTCCACACGTCATGCCATTCATAAAGCTAAATCCAATTATTTTTCTCAATTCTTTGCGAAGGTCACTAACAGCAATTTAAAATGGAAAGCTATAAAAAATTTAATTCAGGGGCCCGCCCCTCTTATTTTGCCATTCTCTGACCCTTCCACCCTTGATCCCGCTCTTTTAACTAACCTTTTGAATGTACTGCTACCGCCCACAACTTCACCTTCTTCTCAACAACAATACCCTATCTCAATATTGACAGATTCATCCTCGTTTTTTTCTTCTCCAGCCTCCCTTGATGAAGTGTCGTCCATTATCTTCCGTCTCAAACCATCTAACAATCCAGACTCTCTCGGCATCAGTTCTAACATTATAATTCGTGCACGGTCTGGTTTTGCTGTTCCTTTGACACTATTGTTTAATATCTCCCTTGCCCATGGCAAATTCCCCTCCTGTCTCCGTTCTGCGAAAATTACGCCAATTCACAAAAAAGGCGACAAGACTAATTTCTCCAACTATCGCCCAATATCTATTCTCCCTTCCTTTGCCGAAATATTTGAGAGCATTTTTTACACACGTCTATCTTCATACATTTTTTCAAAGAATCTTCTTTCTCCTTCCCAACACGGATTCACACCTAAAAGAAACACATCCACTGCCTGCTACGAACTGATGGAATACATTATCTCTAATATGGCCAAAAACAAATTAGTTGTCTCCCTATTTCTCGATTATTCTAAAGCATTCGACTCAATCCCTCATGACCTCCTTCTACACAAATTATCCCAACATTTCAACATACGTGGCCCTCCTCTTGACTGGCTTTCAAGCTTTTTATCAAATAGACAATACACCCTCCACCTTCATAATAAATCCTCCTCCACAATCACCCGAAATATTGGAATCCCCCAAGGTTCCATCTTATCACCGCTTTAATTTAATATTTTTATAAATGATCTTTCCTCCATACTTTCTCCCTTATCTTTAATATTGTATGCAGATGATGCCACAATATCCTATGCCGACGCCTCGCTACGTACAATAAAGGATACCTTTAACTCAATCCTAGACAAACTTCTTTTCTGGAACACTATCAATCATCAATCCCTCAACCTTAGCAAAACCACTTACGTCATCTTCCATCAACGCAATAAAAAATTTGACACGAACGAATTTTCTCTACATTACAACTCACAACTGATTACCCCATCCAAATCCTTTAAATACCTAGGCATTCACTTAACTCATAACCTCTCCTGGGATACCCACATCAATTCTTTAGCTTCAATACTTAATCAGCGTTTAGGGCTTTTCTCCCGTCTCCATTTCTTTCCCCCAAAAATCCTCTTGCTATTATATAACACTCTAATCCACTCCTCACTAACTTACGGCCTTCAATTTTGGGGTTCGACCACTAACCATAATCTTCTACGCTTATTCAGACTTCAAAAATGGTTCGTCCGAATTCTATTAAAACTACGCAAACCAGCCCCTGTCTCTCATCTTTTTACCACAGTGGGTATCACACCCATTCAACAACTCTAATTTATAAACCTTGCAATCTTTATATACAAGATACTCAACAATTACATTGTAATCTCCCTCCCTCAACCCTTATTTACAATCAATAGCGCGCCTCCTTACAACACTCGACACTCAACCTCCTTGCAAATAGCACGTATAAAGCATAATTACGAACTCAAAAGCATCTCTGTCTCAGGTAATAGACTCTGGTCTTCTATACCACCAGATCTCCGAATGTCCCCGAATATTGTAACCTTTAAAAATCGTATTAAGTATTATTTCTTAACGCACACGCCTATATAACTTTCCCTTTCCTCTTCCCGCCTCGCCCCCTCAACATAATTTATATTACATTATAATTTATTACACCACTGTTATACACTGTCTCTTGTTCCCCATCCAGGGACCTACCCCGTCGGCCTACGGCCATACTGGCCCTGGATGGACGATTGTAATGTTCTTATGGAATAGTTTTTATCCAAATAAATAAAATAAAATAAAATACTAAAAATTCAATTCAAATTCAATATAAACAACATGCTTAAAATCAACACCTGCTTTAGAAAGTTCTTCTATATACTTCTAGAAATTTTATTATCTCCGTATAGCTTTCCTATTAAAAAAAGGCGGATATTTTCTCTGTATCTTTTTTTTTTCTACATTTGACATTTCACAAAATGTCGAAGTAATTGTATGTAGGCGGGTATACCTTACTAATAGGCAACGGTCCTTATGTCAGTGTATTAATATTTTGTTTCCTGTTAATAAATTACCTGTCGTAATATGCTATAAATGTCTTCATAGAAACACGCGTTGATCTTGGCACCTGTATTCAATTTCTCTCCTCCGACTTTTAAAGAATAACCTTCTAAGTGTGTTTTAAGATCATCATAGAAATTTTGCATCAACCTGATAATATAAATGCATGATATATTACTTTAGAAATGAATTTACTTTATGTTACTTGTATTATGATAAAACTCTTTTAATGTGAAATGTCTTATATTACAGAGTAATGTTATAACAAAAAGCGTACAAATAAAAAATGTGTATATTTTGGTAAATGAGATGCTGATAATGCGACGATTGAACGTTCGATTCCAAGAATCTCTATATATAAAGAAGGATGTTTGTGGGTGGGTGGGTGGGTCTGTTTGTATGTTTTTTGTACAAATCTACAGTTTTATTCCGATCTTGATAAAATTTCGCATACATGACCTTCAAAGCATGAGGAAGGTCACTGTCTACCTCAGATTTCGGAAAAATAATAAATATCGATAAAAAATCGATATTCATGGTTATGGCAAGGCATATTAATGAGAACTATCTCATGACCAACAGTGCAAAGCAAAGTTTGTGCAACAATAGGCCCATTGTGTTTGCATCAATAATGGTATCAACGCGCAGTTCACCAATAACAATGCGCACAGAATGATGATGTAATGTTAAAGCAATCTTTCCAAGAATTATAACAATGAACATAAAATGATGATGTAATATGGATAAGTTTCAATTTGTAACAATGCATAGAATTCCTGTTATTCAGGCTTTTCTTAGAAAAGAGAGTTCTTAGTACTTAACAATTTCTTGAAAATTTTAAAAAATGATCAGTAACTGGAGATAATGGAGAGTTAGCAGACTATTGAGAAAGAGTGGAAAGACGACAGAGGAAGCACTCCTTTAGCTCCGTGATGTATTGAGCAAATGGGAAGCAAGTAAATAGAATAATCGGCGACCGCTAGACTGCACAAAGTGATGAATGGCCAAGTTTTGCTTCAACACATCGAGAGAAGAGGTGTGTTGAAGCAACAACACTAAGTATACATCTGAGGTAAGATTACGTGAGTAAGAAATTATTTAGACTAGCAATGGCATCCTTGGAGAGGTCCAGCCATTGTGAGCCTTTAAAAAATTTTTTTTCGAATTTTCATTAAGAATTTTTACTGTAGCATTTTCATGTGTTTATTTTTAAGATATTGCAAAATTTAATTTAATTTTTTGAGATTGTTCTGTTTACATCCAAGTGTAATTATCCCGGGAACGCCGGGTACCTTTGCTAGTTATTAATAAAGAGCATTAAATGATGATGCAGTGACAGACCATTAATAAAGCAACGTCTACTGATGAAGAATCGGCCTCGGTGGCTCAGGGGTTGCGTGATCGCCTCTGATGCCCGAGTACGCGGGTTCGATCCTGGCCGAGGACGACGAGGATTTTTCAGGGGGAAATCCTGAGATCACGCACTTCCTTCGGAAGGGAAGTAAAGCCGTTGGTCCCGTGTAGTCGTTTGCCGGCTGCACGTTAAAGATCCCTTGCGAGGCAAAATTTGTGGCCCCTATAACGCCGTCCTGAAATGGCCATAGCAGTTGAAAAAGACGTTAATACCAAACAAACCAAACCAAGCCAACTGATGAGGCAAAGCAGCCACGTGTCTCACCCTTGAGCTTGCCATCAAACGTCCAGACCACTGGCAAAAATTTATGTGTCTGGAAAGGAAAGAGAATCAACGAGTATTGGATAAGAGAAACTCTGCAACTAAAACAGGAAAAGCTATTTGGACATTTGAAACATCTGAACAACGGGAGTTTCAAACAGATCAAGAGGGTATAAGAGCTTCTACGTCAAGGGCAAGAAAAACCTGAGTCTAAAGTATCTGGTGATGCTCCACAGTGGAGAGGCAAGTCAAGAAGAGTCTAGATAAAGTCCCGGTATATCATCTAGAATTCCTTTTTTCGTATTTTTCCTAGAATGGATAGTCCCTTTGCTTTGTATTGTATCGATTGAGCTATTATTTAACCAATTGGGAGTTATAGCTTAATTTTTAGAGATACCTACAAGTGTAATTATCCCGGGCAACGCCGGGTCCTCTGCTAGTAATATATATAATATAATATATAAAGAAGGATGTTTGTGGGTGGGTTTGTTTGTTTCTTATACAAATCTACAGTTTCATTCCGATCTTGAAGACATTTTGCATACTAGACCTTCAAAGCATGAGGAAGGTCACTCTATACCTCAGATTTCGAAAAATAATAACTATCGATAATAAATCGATATTCATAATGATGGCAGGGCATATTAATAAGAAATATCTCATGACCAACAATGCAAGGCAACAACAGGTATCAGCAATGGTATCAACACGCAATTCATGAATACTCTGCACGGACCAACAATATATATCTCGTGACCAACAGTGCAAGGCGAAGTTTGTGCAATATAAATAAGGTTCAATTTGCAACAATGCATAGAATTCCTGTTATTCAGGCTTTTCTTAGAGTTGAGAGTTCTTAGTACTTAACAATTTCTTGAAAATCTTTAAAAAGGGTCAGTAACTGGAGATAATGGGGAGACAGCAGACGATTGAGAAAAAGTGGAAAAGCGACAGAGGAAGCAGTCCTTTAGCTCCGTGCTGTGTTGATCAAATGGTAAGAATGTCAATAGAAGAATCGGCGACTGCTAGACTACACAAATTGATGAATGGCAAAGTTTTGTCTCAAGACATCGAGAGAAGAGTGGGATTTGCAACAACATCAAGTGTACTTCTAAGGTAAGATTATGTGAGTGAGAAATTATTTAGACTAGCAGTGGCATCCTTGGTGAGGTCCATCCATTGTGACCCTTTAAAAAAAGTTTTCGAATTTTCATTAAGATAGAGTGGGAATAGAGTGGGAATTTAACTAAGAACAACATAAAGTTTACCTCTAAAGTAAGAGTATGTGACTAAGTACAACCTCTGACAATTAAGTTCGGTGAATGAGTTCACACAAAAAAATGCAAAACAGATAGAGCCATATTTACTTTATTGTCCTTCGAAATAATCACCCTGGAAGGCAATACACTTTTGGGATCGGGTGTATAAGTCCTGGAAGCTCCTTAGGGATGGCTTTAAGTTCACGTGTCACATTTGCTTGAATGTCTGGAATGTCCGCAAATCCGTGTCCCTTTAAGGCTCGTTTCAGGCGTTGAAACAAGAAAAAGCCTGCCGATGCCAAGTCTGGTGAATAAGGTGGATGAGCTATGGATACGACCCCTTTGGTGGCCAGAAACTGTTGCATGATTACGGCACTGTTACTCTTTGATCCATTATGCACAGTTACGTGCGCACGCTACACCTTCAACTGAAGAAACGAGCATATGCTAAACCATTGCACGCACAAACGTGACCTGTCTGAACTTGCTTACACAATGACTGGG
>JAHWFO010007477.1:140124-173836 GCA_023313115.1 Rhysida immarginata
ACTGGGCTTGTATTCACATGCATTGTTACTCGCATAAAGCTCGCACAGATTAGGGTGTGACGTCATTCACCGAACTTAATTGTCAGAGGTTGTATTTATTTAGGCTAGCTGTAGCATACTTGGAGAGGTCCATCCTGTGTGAGCATTTGTAAAAAAAATTTTCGATTTTTTATTATGAATTCTTGCTGTATTAATTCTAAGCGTTTTTATGTCTTTATTTTTCAGATATTGGAATATTTAATCCAAAAAATATCCGAATTATCACCTAGCTTATTTGGTAGTACAACAATTTTAAATATTTCATAAAAATACATTTTGACTATATTCTGTGTGAATGTGGAAACTTTGAAAAATGAGATGCTGATAATGCGATGATTGAACGTTCGTTTCCAGGAATTATTATAATGAACATGAAATGATGATGCACTTAAAGGCCATAAATACGGCAGCGTCTAGTGATGTGTCACACGTGTCTCCCTTGAGCTCCCAATCGAACGTCCAGCACTGGCAAAAACTTCGGGAAAGGAAAGAAAAAGAACGAGTATTGGTCAGAGAAACTCTGCAGCTAAAACAGAAGAAGCTATACGGGAATTGGAAACATCTGGACAGCGGGAGTTTTGAATAGAGCAAGAGGGTAAACGAGCTTCTACGTCAAGCGCAAAAAAAACTTGGGTCTAAAGTAACCAGTGCTGTTCCCCGGTGGTGAAGAAGGGATATCATTTTAATCTGAGGCAAGTTAAAAAGAAGTTAAATAAAGTTCCGTTATATCACTTAGAATTCCTGTTTGTTTTTATTCTTCTTAGAATGGATAGTCCCTTAGAATGGATTTGTATTGATTGAGTTTTTATTTAACCAATTTGAAGTTATAATTTAACTGCTTGAGATTGTTCTGTTTACCTACACAAGTATAAATATCCCGGGCAACGCCGAGACCTCTGCTAGTCTTTCTATCTATATATATAAAAAAGAATGTTTGCGGGTTTGTATCTTATACAAATCTACAGTTTTATTCCGATCTTGATGAAATTTTGCATCCATGACCTTCAAAGCAAATTAATGATTTCGAAAAAATAATAAAAATTGATAAAATATCGATATTCATTGTTATGGCAAGGCATATTAATGAGAAATATCTTATGACCAACAATGCAAGTCAAAGTTTGTGCAACAATAGGTATTAACAATGATAACAAAGCGCAATTCATCAACACTATGCAAGGATCAACAATATATATCTCATGAACAACAATACAAGGCAACGTTAGTGCAATATAGATAAGTTTCAATTTGTAACAATTCATAGAATTCCTCTTACTCAGGCTTTTCTCATAATTGGGAGTTCTTAGTACTTAACAATTTCTTGAAAATCATTAAAAATGATCAGTAACCGGAGATAATGCAGACTTAGCAGACTATTGAAAAAGAGTGGAAAGACGACAGAGGAGGCACTCCTTTATCTACGTTGTGAATTGAGCAAATGGTAAGTAAACATGTAAATAGAAGAATCGGCGACTGCTAGACTACACAAAGTGATGAATGGCCAAGTTTTGCTTCAAGACATCGACAGAAGGGTGGGAATTGCAACAACATCAAGTGTACATCTAAAGTAAGATAACGTGATAAAGAAATTATTTAGACTAACAGTGGCATACACGGAGAGGTCCATCCATTTTGAGCTTTTAAAAAATTTTTTTCGAATTTTCATTAAGAAATTTTACTGTATTAATTATAAGCGTTTTCATGTGTTTATTTTTGAGATATTGCAAAATTTAATAAAAAAAACAAAGAGCCACACCGGGGTTATTACCTAGCTTATTGGATAGCACAGCAGATCTAAATATTTCATAAAAATACATTTTGACTATATTCTGTGTGAATGTGAATATTTTTGAAACTGAGATGATGATAATGCGATGACTGAACGTTCGTTTCCAAGAATTAGTAATAATAAGCATAAAATGACGATGCAGTGACAGGACATAAATAAGGCAGCGTCTATTGAGGAGGCATAGGAGTCAGAAGTGTTTTCTTTTAGCTCGCTATCAAACTTCCAGACGACTGGCAAAAATTTATTTGCCTGGGAAGGAAAGAGAAAGAACGAGTATTGGTCAGAGAAACTCTGCAGCTAAAACAAAACAATCTATACGGGTATTGGAAACATCTTAATAATGGGAGTTTCGAATAGAGCAAGATGGTATAATAATCTGAGGCAAATCAACCAGAGGTAAATAAAGTCCCGGTATATCAGCTAGAATTCCTGTTTTTTGGATATTTCATAGAATGGACAGTCCTTTTACTCTGTGTTGTATTCATTGATTTATTGTTTAACCAATTTGGAGTTATAATTTAACTTCTTGATTGTTTTTGATTTACCTGCAAGTGAAATTATCCCGGGCAACGCCGGGTGCCTCTGCTAGTAAATTTATAGATACAAAGAAGAGTATTTGTGCGTTTGTGTGTTTGTTTGTGTGTATTTAATACAAATCTACAGTTGTATTTCGATCTTGATGAAAGTTTGCATACTTGATCTTTAAAGCATGAGGAAGGTCACTGTCTCTGTGAAATTTCCAAAATATAATTATTGATAAAAAATCGATATTCATGATGATGGCAAGGCATACTAATAATAGGTATTACCTGACCAACAATGCAACGGAAAGTTTGCGTAACAATAGGCATCAACAATGGTATCGACACGCAATTCACCAATAATATATATCTTAACATTATTTCTTAACATTAACAATGCAAGGAAAACTGTGGCTTTATATATAGTTAAATTTGTAAAAATGCATACTAATCCTGTTTTTCGGGCATTTCTTAGAATTGATAGTTCTTAGAACTTAACATTATATTGAAAATCTTTTAAAAAGAGCCTGACTAGAGATAATGTAGAGTTACCTGACTATTGATTAAGATTGTTAAGGCAACAGTGGAATCAGTCCCTTCACTCGGTGCTTTCGCTAGGGCACTGCCTGCCAGTGAGTAAATGGTGAGAGCGTTAACAGAAAAAAACTGCGACTGCTAGACAACACAAAGTGATGAATGGCCAACTTTGCTACAAAACATCGAGAGCACAGTGGAATTGCAACAAGTTTACGAAATAGTCTAAAACTCTTGTAAGATTTTTGGGATTGCAGAGCACACAGACAACTGCCACCCAAAAATGAATTGTTTCCTAGAAGTAACGCTGCTACATATTTTCAGTAACAGAGCACCTTGTGTTGCCCGGGATAGTTACAGTTGTAGAAAACAGGATAACATTAAATAATTAAATAAGAAATTAAACAATAATTTCAATTGGTGTTTAATAATTCTACGCAGGGGAAATATTGTTGCCATGGAAACCAATGTAGTGATGATGCAACAATATTTTCATGATAATGCAATGATCTAACATTCATTTCCAAGAATTATTAATTATGAGCAGGAAATGAGTATAATAGCACGATATGGATAGGATAGTTTCTCTCGAGATGATACATGTGTCTCCCTTCAGCTCCCTAACAAATATTCAGAAGATTTGTGTTTGGAACACTTGAACAGTGTAGCTTCGTGGGGAAAATTCATTAGGCAAAAAAGTTTCCCTCCCCTCTTGTGATTGGGTTCAAAACTTTATATGTTATGTTTTCTTGTGTTTTGTAACTGCCATAAAGGAAGACTCAACCATGCTCCTTTGTTAGGATATCGAAAGTGAAACTTTTTATTCCCATCACCTTGAGCCCATTCACACATAATGTCATCAGTCCGTTCACAATAATCATCATCACATAACATCTCCTCCCTCAAGCAAAGATATATGAATAAATAAGTAAGAGTCTTACATTAGATTAATACAAACAACCATTATCTTAACACTGAAAGTTCTGTTCTTGAAAGTCTAGTCAAACCCTAAATGCTCTGGTGGTCGGCGTAATCGCTGTGGACATCTGCTCCTAGTTTGACTAGTGTTGGTCTGCTCTCCAGTTTAAGGTGTCGCTCGAGGAGGCACTGCCTATGATATCTGTATGTAGGTAGGTGTTTCACCTCCTAATGCCCTGTGTGTGTCATCATTATCAAAATCAAAAAAGGATACATGTGGTTTTGCATGTCCCACGCTGTAATCAGGTCTCAGGTGAATGCAGTTGCGTCGGCATTGGGCACCGCTATACACCTCAACGAGGAATGATCGTGGAGCTACTTCTTTCTCAACTCGGCCTTGGTGTTGCCATCGGTGAGTCTCGAAGTCATATATTCTATCCCGTTGTCCTAAAGTCAGTGGTGGTAGGTTATTTCGTTTTCCTCGAAGGTGGTTCGGTTTTCCATACGTTCGTTGGTTTAGTGTTAGCGCACTAGGAATCAATGTTCTTAGTTGTCTGTTCATTAACAGTTCGGCTGGAGATCGTCCATGAGACAATGGTGTAGCATTGTATGCGAGTAGTGCTATTTCTGGATCATCTCGTGACTCATTCGCTTTCAGATTGAGTCGTGTGACGGTCTGCACAGTTCGTTCCGCCATCCCATTACTTTGCGGATAATGCGGGCTGGAGGTAATGTGTCATATCTCGTGTTGTTCGCAAAAGAGTCTAAATTCAAAAGAGGAATATGCTGGTCCGTTGTCACTGACAAGAATCACTGGAGTTCCATGTCTAGCGAAGATAGATTTTAAAGCACTAATCACCATGGCAGATGATATTGCTTGAAGAGACGTTGTCTCAATGAATCCCACTACAACCAAGTAATTCTTTCCATGTATGCTAAAGAGATCTGTTCCTACTTTTGTCCATGGTAGTGCTGGTACTTCATGTTGTAACAATGGTGCAGGTGTTTGTTTTGGAAGATAATTGGTACATACTTTGCATTGTCGAATCACCTGAATGTCCTTATTGATACCTGCCCAAAAAACCGTTTCTCGAGCGTGCTGTCTACACTTTTCCATACCAAGATGACCTTGATGAATGCGAGACAGAATGTCTTGTCTCATAGTCTTGGGTATAATGACTCATTTGTTTAGAAGAAGAAGTCCATCTACCTCTGCTAATTCAGCTTGATTTGTCTTGTACGCTCCTAAGAGAGTTGCATTTCCAGTACGGAGTCCTTTTATAACCTGTTGCAATTCAGTATCATTTTTTAACTCTCTTATGATTTTATCCAGTATCGGATCTGATATCGGTAAGCTTCTCGTTATCATGTCAACATGCAAATGCACTGCCTGTTCAACGTCCTCTGTCGCTGAGTGGTAGGGAGGCGCTCATGATAGTGTGTCTGCAATAATAAGTTCCTTTCCTGGAACGTGTTGTAATTTAAAGTCATATGGCAAAAGTCTTAGACATAATCTTTGTATTCGTACTGGCATATTGGCAATTGGTTTTCGTACTATAGGAATGAGTGGTTTGTGATCAGTTTCCAAGAGAAAACACCCTCTATAAACGTATAAATGGAATTTTTCACAAGCAAAGACGAGTCCTAATGCTTCTTTCTCTATTTGCACATAACTTTGTTCTGTTTGTGTTAGATTTCGGGCCGCATAAGCTACTGGTTTCCATATAGACCCATGTTTCTGCAGTAACACTGCTCCTAGAGGTGTCTGCTGATATTTTTGTGTCTTTTTCCGGATCATAATAAGATAAAATGGGAGCTGTACTAAGCATCTGCTTAAGTTCCTGCCATTCTGCTTCGTGCTCATGATTCCACGTAAAGACTATGTCATTCTTCATGAGAGATCGAATTGCTGTCGATCCTTATCAATAGTAGTGCCCTGTTCAGTTAACCGTTCCCCCAGGAAGGTAATTGCTGACTGTCGGAACAGGCACTTTTCCTGATTAAAGGTGTTAATCCATGCTGTTTGGCAGCCTGTAGTACCATTTTCAGTCTGTCGTCGTGTTCTTCCATTGTCTTTCCCCAAATCAGTATATCATCTACACAGACTTGAGTACCTGGAATTCCTTGAAATATTTGGATCATAGCCTTTTGAAAAACTTCATGTGCTGAAGAAATTCCAAATGGTAGCCGCTTAAAACAATAGCGTCCAAAAGATGTGTTGAAGGTGCAGACGCGAGCACTCTGTTCAGTCAATGGAATTTGATAAAATCTTCTGTTTGCATATAGTTTGGAAAAACTCTTTGCTCCATTTATCTTGGCCAATAATTCTTCTTTTGATAATGTTCTCTTTGTATGTTACCGTAAGGCACCATTTGGCTTGCTCACAATTACCAATGAGTTCACCCACTCTGTTGGTTCAGTGATTGGTTGGATTATGTCATCTTTTGTCATCCGCTCTAGTTCGTTTTTTAACAGTTCTTTTAAAGCAATAGGGATACGGCGTGGTGCCTCTAAAACTGGCATGTATCCTGGTTTCAGTTTAATGTCGTAAGTACCTTTAAGGCATCCCAATCCTGTAAATACATCTGTGTATGCGTTTTCAATCTGTGAAGCTCTATGGTTTTGAGTCAATTCGTTGACTCGTTTTATTACATTGAGTTCCGAACATGAACTGAGTCCCAGTATTGGTCGACACGCACGATCAATCACTAGCATTGTTAATGTATGCCATTTCTGTTTAAAAAACACTTGTATGGTACATTGTCTCATAACCGGTAGGGGTATTCCATCGTATGTTAGTAAACGTAATTTTACCTTTTTCAGTGGTGGTTTTGGTTGCATTTTGTTGTACACTTGTTTCGGCAAAATGTTAACTTCCGATCCTGTGTCGAGTTTAAATTCAACTGTTTGATTATGAAGTTGTAGCTTCAACCCCCAATAGCAATTAGTGCTTAATTTGCATTGTAAGGCATCTATTTTATGCGCTGCATCTGTTTCTATTTCGGTGCGCACTTCATGTACTTCTTGTTTCTTTTTACTGTAACAAACCGAAGCAAAGTGGTTCATCTTGCCACAAAAATTGCATAATTTTCCCCACGCTGGGCATTTGCCTTTCAGGTGTTTACTATTACAGTGTTTGCATTCAAAATTGTGTGCATCTTTATTTTGACTCTTGTGTTTTTCAGGCTTCTTGTTTTGTTTCCACTGATGTTGTTTTTTCGTGGGCGTTGTATCCTTCTTTTTTGTAATGACTGCTACCTGATTAGTTTCTGTTTCCGTTTTGAACACTCTAACTCTTTCTGTAGTTAGTTCAGCCGCCTGACAAATCTGGGACGCTTTCTGCAGTGTCAAATCCGTCTGGTTAAATAGCTTCTCTCTGACAGTGGTGTCATTAATGCCTAAAATTACCTGATCACGTATTAGTGATTCACATAAATCTCCAAAATTACATGATTGAGCTTTTACTTTTATATCACGCAAAAATTGTTCGAATGGCTCCCTCGTTTGCTAAACCCTACTTCTGAAGATGTAGCGCTCATATGACTCCTTTTTCTTAGGCGTACAATATTTTTCAAATTTTTTAAGCACTATATCGTACGTTTTTCTTCTCTCTCTCCATATTGAAAGGTGTTGTAGACGCTCAGTGCATCATCACCCGCCACTGTCAAAAGCAAGGCCAACTTCTTTTTGTCACTACGACCTGCTTCCGTAGAGGTTGCTTCCTCAAACATTTCTAATTTTTGTTTAAATCGTTTCCATTTTTCGTTCACATCTCCAGTGAAGCGAAGCTGTTCTGGCGCGCGTATGCCCTCCATTAGGCCTATGTTTCTCAAGGGCGCCTTGGTTTCTCCTTCGCCGCAATAATAATGAGAAAGTACTCACTGCTTTTTGTCGTAGAACTACTACGTGACGATCTTGTATTCCATTCTTATATATCGGCACAGTTTATCGTATCCCACCACTGCCACCATGTTATGTTTTCTTGTGTTTTGTAACTGCCATAAAGGAAGACTCAACCATGGTCCTTTGTTAGGATATCATAAAGTGAAACTTTTTATTCCCATCACTTTGAGCCCATTCATAACGTCATCAGTCCGTTCACAATCATGATCATCACATAACAAGCAAGTTCAGTGATCATGAGTAGGAGACGACATAAAAGTAGCAAAATAGAGGGATTGAGTCCACTGCCATCTAATGAGGATATTACACGTAACTTAATATCTAAGGTCGGCAAATCGGGCGAAATGAAGCTGCGCAGAAGAGATAGGAAGCGTGGGCGTGGCACTCGCGTACGCGAATGCAAAGATGGAAAAATTAAAACAATTAACGAGAGAGAAGCGAGCAGGATTTTATGAAAGAAAATGTTCTAGCGAGAGAGAAGCTAGCGGGACTCTGATTTCCCCGGCTAGGGACAATTTCATCTTCCATGTTAAGGAAAGATGAAAGACTCTTTCTAGATGATTCAAGTGCCATGTTATGCGAAGGAAGGACGCGTAATAATTACTCTGTTAATGACTTTATCATTATAGTATATACTAATACAACGAAGGGACTATCGTCGCCAGTAATTAAAGGTTCACAACGCAAGAGTTGTTTAGAAAAAAAGAGCCTTCCTTTCAGTGTAGATCGGTTTAACGAGACCTCAGCAGCAATCCACGTCGTAGTGCATTCGCAGTTCCCACACCATCGTAGTTGTGAAATTCTCCAGAACAGCTATATCTACGGACGGTTGGTGAGATTCATAGGATTAAACTGTAAAGAAGTTCGCAGTATCCGGATCTCTCAACAAGCGCCGGACGAGGAATTAAACGAAAAGAAGTTAGTGGTGCACCTTGATCAGTAAGAGCATTCATGAGTATTGGGCTCCGTTCTACCCAAGCTAAGTTAGAGCCAAACTTTGTATTTTCATAACACATCCTTCTCTCCCGTTGCTCACTTTCTCTGCGAAGCACGTAATTATCAAATAAAAAATGGATAATAATTTAATCATGTTACAATTAATTTCTTTCTGTAATTAAATTCTCTCAAATAGGAATTGCTGGGTATTATATTGTTAGAGTACCACAGAGCGTACAATTAAAACAGGTCTTCCAATTGCAATTCTCTTTTTTCATTCTTTTTGCAGCTTCGACTGGAGTAATTAAATGAACATAACCAACTGCCTTCCGTCGCCGCTTTCTGGTTGGGAACAGTGCGGTTTCGACTGGCAGAATCACTCCTCTTGTCACAGAAGAAATTCCATTTCTTGATAATGTTATGGACTCAGACAAAGGACTTTTGACTTTAGTAAACAAATGGATAGTTGTTAAAAAGATTATTTGTGCGGGTGCTTCATTCGTTTTGGCAAGAGTTGGTGTGCAAAGTACGTTTAGACCACGGTCTGTAGATATATAGGGTCATCGAGGTCCATTGTTAAAATGAAGCTAAAGTTTCTAGCTCCCGATAGGGCAGGAACTCTATTGAACAGTGGCGCTACATTTACAATCGGCCCAACTGCAACTGCAGTGCAACCTTATCGAGAGTTTGAAACTTCACTTTCATTTTCAATTTTCAATGATAGATCCCACGCTCGGCCCTAGTGCGACCTATTCGGCACCTAGCGCGTCTGTTTTCCTTAGCTTCTCGAAAATGGAAAATGACGGAAGCTCGATGATTTTAGAGCTTTTACAGCACGTGACCATATAATGCACTGTGGGTTTGGATCATTGTTAGCAGGTCAGCCATGTTGGATAACAAAAACGCTTTTGCACGCTATTCGCTATGACAAGGTCAGCGTATTATACGAATCTTCCAAACAACAATACTCAACAACAATGCTTAACCGATTTCTTGAGTGAATGCGATGATTGGGAAAAGCGAAACTAGAGAGTGATGATGACGCGTAGTGAAAAAGCCCTATATTATGCTTTTGTATATCCTTATTTCTAGTACGCAATTATTTGTAGGGAGATTCAACATCAGTTTTGAACAAGAACCTTTCACAGTTGCAAAGAAGATATATTAGAATTATTTATAATCTTCCATATGCACAAGCAGCTCCAACAGTTCTGTTTGCAAGATCTGGAATTTTGAATCTACATCAGATACACATTTATTTATTAGGTATATTTAGAGAACTGAATTATAAACATGAGTGCTTTTTTATGAACAAGGCTTTCCATAATTATGATACAAGACTGAAAAGTAATCTCAGAATAGCCAAAGTTTATAAGAAGATTGGGTAAAAAAAAATCACGAATCAAATGATTTTTTATGAAATAGAATTGCAAATGAAACAAGATCACTAAAGAATTTCGCAGTTTTTAAGACTTGGTTTAAAAAAGCGGATTGTGTCTATGATGTGATTGGTTTCTTTGTCTTTTTTTTATGTGTACCATTTTTTTAATGTCTTTTTCTTTCATATTTATTATTTCTCTTTTTTTCAGGGGCTACCACGTTAAGCTACGCTTCTTGTAGCTTCATTTTTCAATTGTCATTAATAATTTTTATTCTTTTTTTTTAAACTGTATTGATGTTCATTGAAATAAATTTATTTATTTTTTATTTTTTATATTATCTCTAAACCGTGATTTAGACATATAACTATTTAGTACTATTGTTGTAGAGTTGTTGTATTATATTTAATGTTATTACTGAAGAAAGTAATTAGTTAAAATCTAAGATATAGATGAATTTAATTTACTTTATACATAACTAGCTGATATGCCCGGCGTTGCTTGGTCTGTTTGTTTGTTGAAATTTTACAATATCTGAATTTAAATATGAATAAAAACACATGAGTGGATACCCCCTTACCGTAGGTCAGGGGTTTGGGTCTTTCACGGATTCTGTGAGCTATACTGGTTGTAATACTGCTACTTTAGGGTCACCCTTACCAGAAAGGTCATGGTTGAGAAGTGAGATGAAGAGTATCCATACAAACATATATCTCATGATGTCGACGACTGAGAGAATTCATACTGCATCGGGTGTGGTGCAGCTTAAAGTCACCCGCGTTCGGGAGTTAGGCAGAGGCTGTCGTTCGAAAAATAGTCGACAGTCTTCCGGCTGTTATCTCAGAGCAATGCCTCCAAGAAGCCCCACCAGTGCACTCGCTATGCGCTTGGGGAAACGGTCGGGGGCAGCGCATGCCTTTACCCAGGAGGAGAAACGGGTAAAGCGACAACGGGATCGGGTGCTGTCAATCGGCACTTGGAACGTATTCTCCATGACAGGAAAGGAATCAGAGTTAGTGGAGGAAGCCAAACGGTATCGACTGGATATCATTGGTATTACCTCTACAAAACTTCTGGATTCTGGAACTGTGGACTTAGAAGGAGGGTGGAAGCTTTTCTACTCTGGTGTCGACGCTAACATGACTGCCCAGGCGAGAATGGCAGATTATGTTGCAAGTCTACTCACAAGTCCCCGGCTGGCAGATTATGTTGCAGATTGGACCCCCTTAGCTGGAAGACTGTGTCTCCTGAGGCTTCAGATAGGGAAACGGTCTCTCTATTCGTTGCATATGCTCCGAATGCAGTGCAATCACAACAAAAGTTTAATCCATTTTAATCCTTATTTGAAATCTTTACTTGTTTTCATACAAGAAGAATTTGTGATAATTAAATGCATTTCATTCCTCTCTCTTTCTCTCTCTCTCTCTCTCTCTCTCTCGGTTGCAGCTCTTTACACCGGTCGGATTTAATTTCATTAATAGCAATGATTTATGACCACAAAGTTAATGAAGTTTTATGCTTTTCCCTTTGGCAGCAGAGTACCCACTTTTTCTAGATGAAGTTGATGCTGCTCTAAGCAGGAGAGGGAGTGCAGGTTCTGTCATCCTGGTGGGCGACTTCAATGCACACGTTGGGGCTGATGACCAAAGTGTAAAGGCGTGATTGGGAGGAATGGTGACTCCGATTTAAATGCGAATGGGAGGTGCTTGTTGGATTTCTGTTGCAACAATGGACTTTCCATCACAAACATCTTCTTCCAGCACAGGGATATCCATAAGTATACCTGGTACAGGGATGCAACGGATTGATTTTGTAATCGAATCAGCCGACTTATTCCGATCAGTGTTGGATACTCGTGTGAGAAGAAGGGCAGAACTATCAACTGATCACCACCTTGTTGTCTGCACTTTGCGGTTCTCTGACCCATGCCAACCCTGCGAAATACTAGGTTCAGACAAACTTGGCGCATCAAATGGGAGGCATTGGAGGATAGAGCTGTGAGGCAGACCTTTGCAGACAACAATATCTTCAAGTTTCAGAGAACTACCCAGTCATCATTAAGAGTACTGTTGAAGAGGAGTGGCAGTGTTGTTTAAAACTGCTGTGATTACTTCGGCTGCACTGTGCTGTGGTCGTAAGCGGCTGAGTGTGACACAAGGCAGTGAGAAAAGGACTGCATGGGGGAATGGTGAAGTGCAAGAAGCTGTCAAGGCAAAGAAGGAAGCCTATTTGCTATGGCTTGCAAATAAGTCAACTTCAAGTCGAGTGCGGTACACTGAGGCGCGAAAAGCAGCAGCAAAGACAGTATCAACAGCTAAAGCCAAGGCCTAGGAGAAGTTTGGGGAGAAATTGGAGGCAGACTATGGTTCGGCAAACAAGGTGTTCTGGCAGACCGTGTGAAGAAGTCTCTTTCATCACAAACTATTAAGAGTCAGATGGGAGGCTTCTGAAAACGGAGGAGAGCGTATTGCATAGGTGGAAGAATACCTTGCATCTCTTCTTAATCCGGTGACAGCAACAACTGAGGCACATGAGGTGCACCTTGAAGCGGAGAACAGTCACAGTAGTATCACTGAAACAGAAGTCAGATGGGCAATTATGTCCCTGAAGACTGGCAAAGCTGCAGGTGATGATGAAATCCGATCCGAGATGTTAAAGGCCTTAAATCAGGATGGTATCCTGTGGCTGACTCGAGTGTGTCAGGTTGCTTGGATATCTGCACAGGCCCCTAAGCAATGGCAGACAGGAATTGTGATCCCTATCTTCAAAAAGGGAGATCAGAGAGATTGCAACAACTATCTAGGCATCTCTTTGCTCAGCATTCCTGGGAAAGTGTACACTAAGTGTCTGGAGAAGAGAAGTCTGCAAATAGTAGACTCCAAACTGTCGGGGGAGCAGTGTGGTTTCCGACCTGGCCGAAGCACGACGGATCACATCTTTGCTCTAAGGCAAATCTTTGAGAAATCCTGGGAGTATGCAAAAGAGGTCTACACTTGCTTTGTAGACCTCGAAAAAGCATATGACAGAGTTCCTTGAGAGAATCTCTGGCAAGTGATGCAAGAGTATGGAGTGGATGGGCATTTACTGGTTTCTATCATGTCTCTGTACGAAAGCTCTGAGATGTGTGTCCGGATAAATGACATTAGGTCAAGACCATTCACCGTGGGTGTTGGACTCCGCCAAGGGTGCGTACTGTCGCCCCTCTTGTTCATTATCTTAATGGACTGGATAGACAGGGGCATCCGAGGCGATGAGCGTGTTTGTGTGGGTGACTGCCTGGTGGAGAGGTTGCTTTTTGCTGACGACCTTGTCCTCCTTGGGTCTTCTCGCACGAACCTTCAGCATGCACTAGACCGGTTTGCAGCCAAATGTGAAGAAGCTGGGATGAAGATCAGTGTGGCTAAAACTGAGGTTCTGGTCCTGTCAAGACAGCCTGCTCAGTGCGCTCTCCATGTTAGGGGAGCCTCATTGAGACAGGTGGAGAACTTCAAGTATCTCGGGATTGCATTCACGAGTGATGTACGGCAGGAGAAAAAATTGGATGCTCGGATCGGTGCAGCAAGCTGTGTCAGACGCGAACTGTGGCGATCCGTGGTAACGAAACGTGAGCTGGGTAACAAAGCCAAGCTCTCCATCTTCAAATCTATCTTTGTCCCCATTCTCAAATGGTCATGAGGCTTGGGTAATGACCGAAAGAGTGCGATCGCGGGTACAAGTGGCCGAAATGTGATTTCTGAGAGGTGTGGCAGGTGTTACCCTACTAGATAGAGTGCACAGCAGCACAATAAGGGAGTCTATAGGTGTTGAGCTGCTGCATCTCCGCATTGAGAGATCTCAGTTGCGCAGGTATGGCCACATGATACGGATGCCGCAAACTGGTCTTCCTAGGCAGTTGTTATTTTCCAAGCCGGTGGGTAAGAGACCAAGGGGTCGGCCTAGAACCTGGTGGTTAGACTACAAGGAGAATCTGGGTTCGAGTCGCTTGGGTATTACCAGGGAGGACATGTACCTGATGGCGGAAGATCGCGATCGCTGGAAATCCTGCATAGGGCTGTTGCCCACGTGACCCTAACGGATAAGCGGGTTTGAAAAATAAGTAAGTAAGTAAGTAAGTAAGTAAGTAAATAAAAACACATGAAAAATCCTTACTGTTAATGCAGTAAATATACACTTTGAAAAAACAAAAAGAATTCTTTAAAATGCATGCACTGGAATTTTGTGTCCGATCGGGTTTACCCAGGCAAATTCGACATAGAATATCAAAGAAAGGCAATGAGTACTGAATTATTTCTGTGTTTATGCCTAAAAATACTTCATAGATAGAATGAGAGAGTTCAGGAAATCTGTTTACAGCCGCATCAACATCTCAATGAATACGTAACTGGTTTAGTAGAGTTACATTCAATCAGAGAGTATAGAATAATTTCCTGAATGTGGTTGTTCATAATGATATTAGCGGTTTTAGCAGCAAGAATTGCCTCTCACACAATCAGTTGTGATCTCTATTAAGCTGTGGTTTAATAAAAATCAGTAGGCAAGCAGTGTTAGAGCGAAATAACCAGGTGAGTGATTATGATCGTGGACGAGCTGTTGGACGGGTTGAGACAGGACAAAGTGTGACTGAAGTTGCGCGAGCAATGGGCGTTACGAAGAGTGTTATTTCTTGTTTGTAAACTGCTGCTGCCACCGGAGGATCCGCTTTGCGTGTGCATGGGGGTGGTTGAAGAATGAGCACAACTGCTTGGGAGGACCGTAGCATAGCCCTTTCAGCAAAGAGGAGGAAATCAGATAGCACAGATCTTGCGCTGCTTCGGTTGAATGATGTTGGGCTGTATGCACAAAAGAGATTAGAGTGGTGTAACGAGCATCGTGCTTAGGGTGATCAGTTGTAGTCCATGGTGATGTTCTCCGACGAATCTCGATTCACTATGAACAAGTTCATTTAATTTAAAAACGTGCGATCTTGACACGTGTCGTTCTTTGGTATCAACTGCTTCCGCAGATACAAAAAATAACTCGACAGAGATAAAAATGGCATTGCTCGCTTAATGAAAAATGATATAAATATACTGACCAATTTACCTGATTCAGAAATGAATGCAATTCTATTTCACAATTTGTAACAATGCATACAATAGACATTGTTCGGCCTTTTATTAGAATTGATAATACTTAAAAATTAACGTTTCCTTAAAAATCTTTAAAACTGAGCACTCACTGGAGATAATAGAGATTTAACAGACTGTTCAGAAAGAGTGGAAAAGCGACAGAAGAAGCAGTCCCTTTACTCAGTGCGTATTTGTTTTGCTAGCGCAATCTGAGACAGTAGTGAGCAGTCAACAGTAGAAACGGCCACTGCTAGACCACACAAAATGATGAATGGCCAAGATTTGCCATAAGACATCCAGAGCAGAGTGCAAATTGCAACAACAAATTTTCAAGTAGTGAATAGCCCACTCAGATTGTTGTGATTGCAGAGCACACCAACACAAAGGCTCATATACATCCCGTGCCACCCAAGTAGAGAGTTGTTTCGTCGGTGGAGAAATTGAGCAGGAAATGACTATAATAGACGATATAGATAGGGCAGTCTCTGTCGAAAAGATCACAGAGATACAAGGGTGACCCTTCAGCTTCCTACCAAATGTTCAGACGATGGGCGAACGTTTGTGTTCGGAACTCTTGAATAGTCTGGAATCTTCCAGACGAGATGGCAGAAATTTTGTATAATTACTGGAAGCCAACATGAGTTATTTAACTTCTTGAAATTTTTCTGTTTCCTCGACCAATGCCGGGTGCCTCTGATGGTATAATATAACTTGGGGAAACATTTTACAAAAACGTGCGATCTCGACACGTTTCATTCTTTATCATCTGCTTTCCCAGATACAAATAATTATTATTAACTCCATAGATCTACAATAAAAATTGGATTGCTTGCTTAATGAAAAATAATATTGATATACTAGAAAATTAACTTGATTCAGAAAAGAATGTAATTCCGTTTAAAATGTCTGGTTAAATTAAAAAAGAGAACTGCAGTTTTCAAAAATGGACCCTTTCTTACTCAAACATGAAGTTTGTTATGCTCATGTTGTTGATCAACGGAACAGAAATGATGTGCCATTTACAGATTAGATGTTTACAACATAAACTGTAATTTTCAGCGTATTTTAGCTTTTTTTTAAAATTAAATATCTAAATATTAAATAGAAGAATGCTTGTTTGTGGGTGTGTGGGTGAGTTTCTTTCTTATTCATATCTACAGTTTTATTCCGATCTTGATGAAATTTTGAATATTTGACCTTCAAAGCATGAGGAAGGTCACTGTCTATCTCACATTTCGAAAAAATAATATCTGTCAATATAAAATCGATATTCATAATGATGGCAGGGCATATTAATAAGAAATATCTCATGACCAACAATTCACAAACACTCTGCACTGACCAACAATATATATCTAAAGACCAACAATGCAAGGAAAATTTTGTGCAATAGAGATAAGGTTCAATTTGTGACAATGCATAGAATACCTCTTATTAAGGCTTCTCTTAGAATTGAGAGTTCTTAGTACTTAATAAATTCTTGAAAATCTTTAAAAATGATCAGCAACTGGAGATAAAGGAGAGTTAGCAGACTGTTGAGAAAGAGTGGAAAGACAACAGAGCTTCCTTTAGATTTTCCACCGATAGCAATATAGCAGCTCGATAGCAGTCCTGTAGATGAGGGCACCGTGCTGTATTGAGCAAATGGTAAGCATATCAATAGAAGAGTCGGCAGCTGCTAGATTACACAAAGTGATGAATGGCCAAGTTTTGCTTCAAGACATCGAGAGTTTAGTAGGAATTGCAACATCAAGCATACAGTTGGGTGCAAAAAGTTTTTTACCTGTTCCATAGGGGCTGAGCTTTCTGGATGTTGATCTTTTGCAAAATCAGATACTTGTAATGAGAGTCAAGGCAGATTAGAATGGATCTGTCCCTTCTGAATGAAAGTACGGTAGGAGGTATACGCTTGGGATGTGCTCGTAGCATGCTGCCTCCTGACAATAATAAGCGATAGCGGCTGACAGCAGTATCGTTAAATTCTCTGCCTAATGCCTCGAATGGCAGAGTTCGAATCCGATATGGATAGACATTTTTTTTGTTCATTATCGCGTTTTTGATTTCGTTTAAGTTTTAAACAGCATATGTAAAGAACACCATTAACAGAAAAAATTTTTTTCTTCCAAATGTGCAATTTGATCTGTTTATTTGAGGGTTTAAAAAACTTTTCATGTTAATTGTCATGTCATGCTTTATTCTATATTTTAGTTTTTAATAAAATATACACTAATTCATACAACCGTTACTTTTACAAAAATCCTATTTTATTCAAATCATTTAATATTCTCTACTACTAAAATATATAATCCTATATATTAAAACGCAAAGCATTTATCGTAAGAGCAAAATTGGCACTTCTGCGCATGGGCGTCTGAAGCCAACAAAGAAAGTGACAATCCATCAGAAGCCAGGGATTGTTGCAATGAGGAAGTATTCTACATGTATCATTGTTTTGAATTAAATAAACTGAAGATTTGCAGAAAGAAATTGCTGCCTTGATCATTTTATGACGTTTCCTTGTGACTACTGAAAAACTCTGAAATGTTATGTCAAATGTTATATCGTTAGAAAAAGCTTTAAAAACTGATCATTGTATCCGCGGACACTTTATGCCTCAGTTTAATACTTTCAGAGAAAGTTAGTTTAAAGCTATTTTGATTTTATATATTAACTCATTTCTTATTCTTTATAAGATAATGAGATATTTAAGCTCTGATTATTCCATTTGTATGGGCATAATGATTATTCTATTTGTTGCTCTGACAATTTTTATTTTGTTATTTTTTTAATTAAAGAGATGGGAATTAATAATAAAATGGGTTGTTCTCCGTCAAGTTTTGACGATATCCATCTAGTTATATAATAAATTTTAAAAATATTCAGATGGTTTTGGCAGAATTGTCGTTGATTATTTTATATACACACACAAAGTGAGACTTGTAACCGTTCGAGCAGTCAAAAGAAAATAGCTTCCACTTACACCTGTAAATCACTTCTGCATCAGCTTTTCCCTTGATCACGCATATAATTATATCGATACTGCGCACCATTTATGTTACATTATTAACCAAATAGATTAGTTTATTATTAATAAAACAAAAATTCTCACCAGAACCGCCAAAATAATCTTTTTGCCAACGTAGTTGAGCACGTGACGTAAAACTTACTACCCCCGATGTTAAGCCAAAATTTAATGGAATCGTTCCATAGTAAGCGTGTTCGACTAGACATCTGGAAAAGGTATTCTCATTGGGTTGAAGTATTGTAAGGAAGCCGAACAATTTTGAGCTAGGTAAAAACCTTTATGAGCCCGACTGTAAAGTATGTGACTAAGAAATTATTTAGGCTAGCTATGGCATACTCGGAGAGCTCCATCCATTGTCAGCATGGTTTGGTTTGTTTGGTATTAACGTTCTTTTCAACTGCCATGGTCTTTCAGTATGGTGTTATATGTGCCGCATATTTAGCCTCGCAAGACAGCATTGGAGATCCAAACATTTCTTAAAAATACATTTTCACTTTATTATGTGTGAATGTGAATATTTTGAAACCTGAGATGCTGATAATACGATGATTGAACGTTCGTCTCCAAAATTTATTAATAATAAGCATAAAATCATGATGCAATGACAAGACATAAATAAGGCAGCGTTTATTGAAGGAACAAAGGAGTCACACGTGTCTCCCTTCATCCCCATATCAAGCGTCCAGATGACTGGTAAAAATATATGTTTTTATATCGAAAAATGGAAGGAAAAATTCTGCGACCTGGGTTCGAACCAGGAACCTTGACTATCATGGCCGATGCCTCTACCAGTTGGGCTATCGCAGACACCCAGACAGCCATGCTGTGACTAGGTGTCTTAAAGACAACCAAGTTGTGAAAGGTTGAAAGCCCAATGGGAGGCGGGCACCCAACTCAGAGATCGAGAATTTCTCCTATCTAAACCATAAGAAAGTTTGATGAACTCACAAGCAAATAAATAAAAAAACACTGGAGATGACCTCCAAATATGATGTGTTAATTTTTCTATAGAAAAATGGAAGGAAAAATTCTGCAACCTGGGTTCAATCTAGAAACCTCGACTATCATGGAGAATTGTTCGAACCATTATGGTTAATTTTTAACCTCGACTAACCATAATTAATAAATAATTAATTAATAAATAATTACAGGACCATGATAATCGAGGTTCCTGGTTCGAACCCAGGTCGCAGAATTTTTCCTTCCTTTTTTCGATAAAAAAATTAATACATCATGTTTGGGGATCATCTCCAGTCTATATTTATTAAGTAGCAGAAGAATGGATCTACTTATTGTTTTCACGATGTCCATCTGTCTGTCTGTCCATCCGTCCGTCCCATTCATAATTTCCGCATTTTTTGAGGTAGAAGGTTGAAATTCGGAATATAGCTTACTATGGGCACGTGCACCTTTACTATTTAGTTGGTATTTGATTGGCCCACTGGGGTCGGAGTTTCGGGGGCGGAAATTAAAGGGGACCAAAAGGTCTACGCGTATTTATGCATATAAAGGAATAAAATTCGGTATGTAGGTTCCTCTAAGCAAGATCAACATTACTGCAAGGTTTGGCAAATTATCCCAATAGGGTCGGAGTTATGGGGGTGGCAATCACTTGGTCATTAAAACTATGGCAACATATGGAGTGTCATATATCATTCGGACGAAAATGATGAGAAAGGAAAAGATAGGGTTCTTTTATATTTTCTAATTACAAAGTTCGAGAAAATCAATTTTTGATTTTAAAAAATGAAGGGGTTAAATAGTGCAGACGAAGGACTAAAAAATAGATGAACTCAGGGCTTCCGCTACTTTCATATACTTTCCGTGGTAGGCTTAACTTCTTGTTGATTTGAAAATTTATGTGTCTGGAAAGAGAAAGAAAGAGTATTAGTCAGAGAAACTCTACAGCTAAAACCAGAAAAAGCTTTATGGGCATTGGAAACATCCAAACGATGGGAGTTTCGAATATAGCATGAGGGTATACGAACTTCTATGTCAAGGGCAAGAAAAATTTGGGTCTAAAGTATCCAGTGATGTTCCCCTGTGTTGAACATGGACATTGTTTTAATCTGAGTTTAAATAAAATCCCGTTATATCACCTTGAATTCTTGTTTTTGGCTGTGTTGCATTGATTGAGTTATTATTTAACCAATTTGGAGTTATAATTTAACTTTTTGAGATTGTTTGTTTACCTATAACTGTAATTATCCCAGGCCTCTGCTAGTCTATATAAACTGATTGGAAGAAAGTAATTGGACACCCATCCACCCGGCAAAAATGGACCTTTTTGCTACCACACGTGTCGCTATGGTATGGAAATGAAAAGATAGTCGTCAGACAACACCATTGACTCTGACTGAAGCATCATGCCGTGATAGGCGGAGCTGACAGAGTTCGAAAAAGGTGTCCTGGTTGGAATGTCGCTCCCAGGCGCATCCATACAAGAGATTGCCAGCAGTCAGAACCATCTGAAATCAACAGTGGCGTATGTGCTGAAGAAGTACAGGACCAATTGACATTGTACGAATGCACCAAGGCATGGTCGTCCACCTGCATTGACCGACGTTTGACGATGACCACCATCGCTGGGGAATTCCAGCAGGCATCTGGATGTCACGTATCAACCAAGACCCTCTGAAAGGAGGCCCACATGCTGGGCTATCACGGCAGAGCAGCAGCCCACAAGCCGCTATGCACACCAGCGAACAAAACGAACAGACTGCAATCGGCCAGGGAACGCAAAGATTAGACCGTTGAATACTGGAAACGTGTTCTCTGGAGCAATGAATCCCGCTTCACATTGTTTCGATTGGATGCCAGAGTTTGGGTGTGGCGTTTACCTGGAGAACGGCTCCTTCCTGAGTGTATCTACCCAACAGTGAAGTTTGGCGGAGTAGGAATTATGGTGTGGGGCTATTTTTCGTGGTAAGGCGTAGGCCCGGTAGTGAAGGTGGAAGGCACCATTAGGGCTACAGACAACACTACCATCAATTCCATTATCCCAACTCTTTGACAAACCTACGGTCTAGAGCCATGCCTGTACCAAGACGACAATGCTAGGCCACATGTTGCAGCTCATACCCTGCAATGGTCTGCCGATAATAATGTTGAACGCATGCAGTTGCCAGTCCAGAGCCCCGACCTGAATCCCATCGAACATCTGTTGGATGAAGTTGAGCATCGGTTGAGGTGTACTCGCCCACTCCCCATAACACTACCTGTGGATGGCTGTACGGGACATTTGGCGGGAGATTCCTGTGGGGGTCATACGCACTCTTGTGGAAAGCATGCCCCGGAGAGTGGCCATTGTGATTGCAGCCAGAGGGGGGCTAACAGAATATTAGCAGTTATCAATAAAAGCAAATAAACGCACTGTGCGAGGTATCCAATTACTTTCATCCAATCAGTGTATATAAAGAAGAGTGTATGTTTAAGGGTGTGTTTGTTTCTTATATAATCTACACTTTTATTCAGATTTTGATGAAATTTTGCAGTATTGATCTTTAAAGCAGGAGGAAGATCACTGTCTATCTCACAATTCGAAAAATTAATATCTCTTGATAATAAATCGATATTCATGATGATGATGGCAGTCCATATTAAAAGAAGTATGTCCTGACCAACAATGCAAGGCAAAGTTTGTGCAATTTGAATAAGGTTCAATTTATAACAATGCATAGAATTCCTGCTATTCAGGCTTTTCTTAGAATTGAGAGTTCTTAGTATTTAACAATTTCTTGAAAATCTTTACAAATGATAAGAAATTGGAGATACTGGAGAGTTAGCAGACTATTGAGAAAGTGGAAAGACGACAGAGGAAGCAACCTTTAGCTCCGTGCTGTATTGAGCATATGTTGAGCATGTCAATAGAAGAATCGGCGACTGCAAGACTACACCAAGTAATGAATGGCCAAGTTTTTCTTCAAGACATCGAGATCAGAGTGGGAATTGCAACAACATCCAGTGTACATCTAAAGTAAGATTACGTGACTAAAAAATTATTTAGGTTTGTTGTGGCATACTTGGAGAGGCCCATCCATTGTGAGGATTTAAAAAATTTTATTCGAATTTTCATTGTATATTTTCACTATATTTATTTTTTGAGATATTGCGAAATTTAATCAAAAAATATAAGTCCAAACGACACCCTGAAATAAGTCCTTCAAACTGCTCAAATGGCCATAAAATATCTCACTGAATACGATCCAGTCATTGAGTTAAACGGAATACCTATCATTTAAACCTCTAATAATAAAATCTGCAGTTCTCTGCCGCAGCGCTGGCATATTGGTCAAACCCATAGGCAATCGCTTGAATTCAAACTTATTATCTATTAAAGTAAAACTGGTCTTTTCATTATCATTAATTTCCAACTGAAAAAAATTTTGAGATACCCAATTGTGAAAAACATTCAACCATAAGCGGAAGGGGGTAGGCATCAACTTTAGTAATGGCATTCAATTTTCGATAATCAAATACGAAATGGTAGTCCCATCCTTCTTTTTAACCAAGAGTGCTGAGGCTGCCCATGGCAAATTGCTTGGACGGATAATTTCGTGTTTTAACAAATCATCCAACTAAATTGTCTAAAAATCTTATGTGGATAATGCAGATGATTAACTTGAGAATAAAATAAAACTCTTTTTCCACAACGAAACAGGAATTGAACAAAAAGAAAAAGACCGAAAATAAAATGAAAAAATACAACCTGAGTCTGTAAGCGCTTTTTGAAAGCTTTGCTTTCATCATTCAGCAGCCAAGGAGCACCTCGAGAGAACTTGAGAGAACTGACTTGGAATAGAACATGCTGAGTATTTATAACGGACAGAAGCCAATCAAGACAAAAAGATCCAACTGAATTTTATTGATTGGGTAAGTGCGTCGCCCATTTGATCAATGGTGATTCGCTAATAGGGCCCCTATCTAAGTTGAGTAATAATTTTTTATCTGTTTTTTGAATGGCTAAGCTTTCGAAGGCGTCCAGAAGGTGTTTTTTGCTTATTGACTCAATAAGTTTTACATTGTTTAATAAGAATTCATGCCCGGTATCTAGAGAGTGTTTGGCTATGGATGACTGATTCCCTCTACCGTATCTTGTGTGTCTCACGTGTTCTTCGAATCTTGTTTCAATATTACGGAAAGTTTGTCCTTTGTACCTCATGGGGCATTGGGAACATCTGGCTTCATATATTCCTGATTTCTGTAGTGGTGGAATCGGTTAGGTAATAAATGCCTGGTCTGGTTGGGATTGCTAAAAGATAACGAAATATTAAAAGATTTAAAAACAGTATTGAGACCTTTGATTAATGATTTATTGTAAGGTAAGGATATGACTCTCCCTCTATTTTTAGTCCGGTTGAGGGTAGTGATTTCGTCTATGAACTTTTTAAACTTCCTCTTCCTGACCAAATCGGTGATGGTCCGTGTGCTATAGCCATTTTTAACTGCAATATTCTGAATCAAGGAAATTTCTTTTTTTAATGAGGATTGACCTAGTGGGAGATTAATAGCTCTGTCAATCATCGAAATGAAAGTAGATATTTTTTGACTCCAACCGTTTGGTTTATTGATCGTCTGCCTTTGAACAGATAATGGTCTAGAGTTTCGTTCCAAACAATTTGAAGAAGAATTGGGAAAACTTGGCATCAAACATGAACGAACTAACACATATTCACCGCAGAAGAACGGCATTGCCGAACGTTACAACCGGACGCTTTTGGAAGGTGTTAGAACATTGTTGCAGGCTTCCAGAGTACCTCATCGTTATTGGGGAGAGTTGCTGAAAACGACTGCATACAGCGAGTAAAGTAATTGGAGGCAGCATTCCAGAAGAGTTGTGGTCTGGATGGAAACCAACAGTAGTTCATTTGAAACGAATTGGATGTCTAGCTTTCTGTCATCCAGAAACAGAAGTGCCGCAGCAATTTGGAGGGAAGAGCTCACCTCGGCGTTCTTCTTGGCTACGCTATCCATACAAGAGGTTACCGAATTTGGTTTCCAGATAACAATAGAAACAAGGAATCGTAACATGTCAAATTTGATGAGAGCAGACTTGGAATGGAGGTATTTCGCAACGCAAAGAAGCAGTATGTAGAAAATAATTGGAATCCGATTTCAGATTATAGAGATGAACCAGAAGCTTCTTCAGATATTGATGGCGATTTCGAGGAAAATATCCAAAAAAAGGATCCCACTAAGACTGTTATCAAGGAGAGGGAGTCATCAACTCCATCCATATCAGCCTTGCCTCCAATGGTGAAGATCAGCGATTCTTCACATTCCAAATCTGATCATACTTCAAATAAAAAGCCAATTGATGAATGGGAAAGAGTTGTTGTTGAACGGAAGTCTGGTGCATCTGCAGGACGCCCTGACATTTATTATGTTTGCGGATCCAGCGAGATGTTACGTTCGAAACGGGAAGTTGAAAACTACTGCCGATCCAACAACATATGTTATGATCCATCGCAGTTTGACTTCAGTACAAAGAACTTGACTAGGACTGTTGCGTTCAGTCGAGATAGAAGAGCGATTGGTCCCGAGAATTCATCAGATAATGAACAACTAGAAGCAAATTGTGTAGAAATTAAAGTACCGTCTTCTTACAAGGATGCTCTTGAATCTCCACAATCTTCTTCCTGGCAGTCAGCCATGAGTGAAGAAATCGAAGCTTTGAAACAGCGGGGAGTCTTTGAAGAAGTCGCGCAACCAGAAGATATGAAACTAGTTGGATCTCGCTGGGTGTTTGCCTTGAAATACTTCAGTGCTCAGCTAAAGAAAATTGCAAGATATCGAGCACATCTGGTGGTGCAAGGTTTCAGTCAACGACCAGGAATATATTTCTACAAGACCTACAGCCCTGTAGTCAATTTTATCTTGGTGATTGTATTCTTCATCGTACTAGTAGTTCTGAAGGGGTGGTGGCATATGCATCTGGATGTCAAGTGTGCATATTTGTACAGTGACTTGGATGTTGATATCCATTTGCAGCCAGCCCCTGGATATATTCCACAACAACCATCTACTGTGTGAAAATTGAAGAAAGCACTTTATGGTCTCCATCAGTCTGGTCGTCAATGGTACAGAGAAGTGGATTCAACTGTTAGAAAATTAGGATTCGAGAAGCTACAAGCAACAAGTTGTGTATACTCGAATGGAAGCCAAGCAGTTGTTATGGTATACGTCGATGATTGTGCTGTATTCGCAGAATCTCAATCTGATTTAGAGGCTGTAGTTGATTGAATTGCCAACGCCTACAACATCAAGAATCTTGGACATTTGAGGAATTTCCTATCAGTTGAGTTTATACAAGATGAAGATGGTGTATACTGGATGCACCAACATCAATACATTGAGAAACTCTTAAATAAGTTCACGTCAGTGAAAGGGATTCCAGTCTATATCCCATTGAAGGTTGGGATTAGACGAGATTGTCCAACAGATGATGCCAGCACTAGTAAGATGAATCAGGTACCCTATCGTTCATTAATAGGTTCCCTGATGTATTTGGCTCAATGGACAAGACCGGACATTTTGCATTCAATTATACTACTGTCCCAATTCAACAGTAGTCCAGGAATCAAGCATTGGAATTGTTTACAGCAGGTCTTAGATTATGTTGCCACTACAAATAATCTACGTATAAGACTGACGCCGAACAGCAAGAACGTCTTACAGTTCTCTATGAACTCGAACTGGGCAGCAGATTTTGATGATCGCAAGTCAATTAGTGGTTTTATTGGCTTCGTTTTTGGAGTTCTAGTAACCTGGCGGTCATTGAAGCAGAAAAGTGTTGCACTGTCGACAATGGAAGCGGAGTTCCTGGCTATATCCGACACAGTTAAGGAACTCCTCTGGCTGCGTCGAATTCTAGAAGAATGTGAAGGACTGTTTTCCACCTCTGGGGACTGTGAAACTGCTTTGTGACAATGAGTCAGCTATCCAATTTGCCCGTAATGGAACTGAATGTTTCCGATCTAAGCGTATTGATCTCCGCTATCGCTTTGTGCAACAGGAACTAGAAAATGGAAATTTTGTCCTAGATCAAGTTTATAGTAAGAATAACATTGCGGACTTTTTCATGAAAATTCTAGTTAAAGAAAACTTTGAATTTTTTCGTGATAAGTTATTATTGTAAATAGTTTAATTATAGCACAGAAAGGGGTGGAATTTGTATTAGTTTAGTTTATAATGCAATCAATAGATGGCATAAGTTCTAGTAATAATGAAAATTACATATATTGTTCAAAGCAATGTATTAGAAAGATTGTTGCATGCATAATTGAAATAAGTCTTCATTCATGTAGTACGTTCGAATTTCTCTCGTCCAGTAAAGTTGATGTTTTCTTATATTAAATGGTTGCAATTCATTATGTCTTACCTAATTCATATCTTGGAAAGTCAAGCTAACGAGGTTTACCGATAAAAATACTGCCAAAGTCATAATTTAGGGGTTAGTGTTAGTAGAAATGCGATTAAAGATGACTACTTATGACGTTTTAACAATGAATGACGTTTCCGCGCTTAGGCTTTTATCCTTAGTTGGTGTTGGCTGTATCTGTATTAGTAAGTCTTTCAAAAGAAAACTTTCGTAATTTTTCCAACAGAATTTAACCCATGCTGTCAAGTCGCAAATCTCAATTAAATTTCCTTCTGCTCCTCCGCATAATAATTGCCTTTTCCAAATTTTCGGGTCTCCTAAACAATACGGTTTTCTGTATGCTTGACCGTAGCCTTTCCAAAAATTTTATCTTTAATTCTTTCCTCCAAAATTTGCTTTGCGAAAGCTCGCTTAACTGCCGCATCCTGACCAGCCCCTTCTACCTGGATCATGATTTTTCTACCCAGCGCCTGGAGACGTGAAGCAAAATCTCTAACACTCTTCCCGTTGTCCTGTCTACATTCTGCAAATAATCACTCACTTTTACCCCTTGGCTCTTTGCCAAATCGCTCTATTATGCGCTTTTTAAATTCTTTATAATTTGTCACTCCTGCCATTGCCTGATCATGTCTACAAGAAAATTGAGCGCTTCCAAGCAATTTAATTTTTGCTAAATTTAATTTATGCTGAGGTACCCAGCTACATAGAATACCAGTTTCATCTAATTCTTGAAAAAATGACCCATGATCCGTAGATCCATCATAATGACCAACCTCACTGGCCAACCCAAAAGAAGCTTGAGCCATCTTCCTTCCTCGTTAAGATGAAGAGGAAAAAAAATTTTCACCACTTAAACTGTTCTGCTTTGAATAAAATGAAATCAAGAACCATGAAGAACGTTTTGAAATCGTAAATAAAACAAACTTTTTATTTCTTCTGCTTACAACGTTCCATCTCAAAATTTCATAATAATAATAATAATAATAATAATAATAATAACTCAAAAATCTAATAAGCAACAATAATATTACTCACGATCTAACAGTCATAAAACATTTCTTCACAACAATCATTTATCTTATTTATGAATAAATATATGAATACTATAAATTATTACACTAACAATTCCCCCCTTTATCGTTTCATATCTTTAATCCATAGAAACATTCATCCTCATTAAACAAGATTCCATTAGTAGAGCAATCAATATTTTGGTTAATATATCTGCCTCCATTTCTTCTCTTCCTATATGTTGCATTATAATTTGACCTCTTCATGCTTCATGCTTAACGAAATGATACTTCCTATCAATATGCTTCATTCTTGTCTTCCTTCCCATACTCTCTAACCATGGTATAGCTGCTGCACTATCTGTGTGAACTTGTACTGGTAATTTAATCATCGAAGTCATTCCTATTTCTTGTAATAATTCCTTCATCCATTTCATATGACAAACGGCATCACAGATACTCATTAGTTTGCTTCACATGTGGAAAGAGCCACTAAATGCTGCTTTTTAGCTTTCCAACAAACTATCGAATTTCCTAACTTTACAAAATATCCAGAAACACTTTTAGCATTTTCCATATTGCACCAGCTTGCATCGGCGCTCAATGCTAAAACTCCTTGGTGTCTGTCAAAAAATAATTTATAATATTTAAATCCCTGAGGATGTTGTTCTCTGTACTGTTCTTAATAACAAAATTATAAGAGGCCTTACAGTACAACATTTTAGTTTTAATTTTAAAAACCTGTCAACAACATCTCATGAATGAAGTTTGGATTGTCATCCAGGCAGGTAAGTAACCAGTTGCAGAAGGCAGCCCTAGCAACATAATCCAATGGCAGTAAACTCCTGGTCACAATGAATATGGTATGGGTGAAAATGATGGGCGAGTAGAATGTTGAGAACAGTTCTCTGATGGCACCCAACATCTGCAGCAATTGCTCTGCTAATTGTGTGGGAATTTGCAGCAACTGCAGCCAGAACTAGTGTTGTTGATCCTCATCGCCTTGTGCCCTTGGTCGTCCTCGTTCTGCATAAACATTCCCTGTAGCCTCGAATCTTTGAATAATGTGACGCATTGTTTGACGAGATGGATGGCGTTCGTTAGGGTATCTGTCTCGATACCACCTAACTGCAGCATGTAGGTTTCTCTATGCCTCTCTAAAGCAGAAGATCATGTTTGACTTGTCCGTCAATTCCAATTGTCCGTCACCCATCTATCCGATCGGTTTAACTTGTTCGCAACCCATTTGCGATTAATAAAAGACGCACCTGCTTCCATTTCCTCTCGATATGCATTTGCACGAACTCTATCCATGAAACGCTGCTCTTCACTGTCATTTATTAAACCAGCCATATTTGTTTGATACCAATAGACGCACAATGAACTACTCTTTGCCGAAGCGTCATAACAGTGTGCTACAACGCTGCGGTTTAAGTCGCAGCCCCCTAGCAAAAGGTTATGCACAACCCCGTACATGATACCTCCCAACATTTCTTGATATATTTTCTCATCGATCCTTTTCGACTCACTATCTTGCTTTAAATTCTGTAAATCTCCCAGTGTCTTTGTCGAGTTACAATTTCCTAAATTGAATCTTCTTAAAATATTTTCTATATAATGCTCTTGGGTGATGTATATCCCTTCATCTCTTTCAATAATTTCTATGGTCAGATATTTTTTCTCTCCTTCCGTCTGGGTGATGGTCAATTTCTTTCCTAACTTTGTTATTACTTCATCTAATATCTGGTCATCTGACCCTATTATCAATATATCTACATATAACCTGATGAATACTTTCTTCCCATATTTTTGTAAATGATAAACAAATGGATCCGATTCCACTCTTTTCAAACCTGTCTCCTCTAAAATTCCTTTCATCTTCTCGTACCAACATCTGCCAGACTGTGGTAAACCGTAGATGCTTCTCTGCAATTTACACACCTTTGATGTATCGTTCCAATTCTTCAATAAACCTTCAAGAATGTTCATATGCAGGGTGAATACAAAAGTCTGAACCCTCTTTTATTTTTTGAACCGAAGTAGATATATCAATTTTGATGAACCCAATGAATAGGAAGTTGTCAGTGGCCTATCCCATGGTGCACTTTTCATCATCCCAAATACGCAAATTATAACACATTCAAAATTTATCTCAAAAACCATAAGGGATAGAGAAAGAAACCAAATTGCAAACTTGTTCAGCATAAAAAAACAAACAAAACAAAAAAAATCATCCAAATCGAACCCAACCATTCACCCACAATCACGTGGTGAACTGTTTGTAGCTTACAAACAGTCACACTGCACAAGGAAAACTGAATGTTGATATGTCCACCATGTAAAGCATGAAAATCAAAAAATAAACATAAATTACCATACTCACATTCACTTACATGCGGAAAAGCAAATAAAAGACATGTTTCAACACACAGAACACAGAACAATTCCAGGATGGCAAGCTACACTGTTCAAGAAATGGTCAACATGATCTTCTGCTTTAGAGAGGCATAGAGAAACCTACATGCTGCAGTTAGGTTGTATCGAGACAGATACCCTAACGAACGCCATCCATCTTGTCAAACAATGCGTCACATTATTCAAAGATTTGAGGCTACAGGGAATGTTAATGCAGAACGAGGACGACCAAGGGCACAAGGCGATGAGGATCAACAACACTAGTTCTGGCTGCAGTTGCTGCAAATCCCCACACAATTAGCAGAGAAATTGCTGCAGATGTTGGGTGCCATCAGAGAACTGTTCTCAACATTCTACACGCACATCATTGCCATTGGATTATGTTGCTAGGGCCATTTTCTACAACTGGTTACTTACCTGCCTGGATGACAATCCAAACTTCATTCATGAGATGTTGTGGACAGATGAAGCCCAGTTCACCAGGGATGGAGTTATTAACAGGCACAACCATAATTCTTGGGATGATAAAAACCCACGACGTCTGTGAGTAGCAATTCATCAAGTGAACTGGAGAATCAGTGTGCCGTGTGGATAGTATAATGACATTGTGGTTGGACCGTATTTTTACGATGGAACACTGACTGCAGAACACTACCGGGCTAAAATTCTCAACGTGGTAGTCACAGACTTCATTGACAATTTGCCATTGGCCTTGTATCAGCGCACGTGGTTTCAGTGTGATGGAGCTCTTCCACATTACGGGTTGGTCATTCACGAGCGTCTAAGTAAGATGTTTGGACAACAATGGATTGGCTGAGGAGAACCAGCTCGTTGGTCACCCCGCTCCCCTGATTTTACACCACTTGACTTTTTCTTGTGGGGATACCCGAAGGACAAGGTTTATGCTATGCAGCCCGCCTCACTGGATGTTCTGGTTCAATGAATCCAGGAAGCGTGCCGAGGAGCGACAAGAGCCATGCTTGCCAATGTTTTGGTGTCAGTTAGGTTCCATGCCCAATTGTGTTATGGTGTCCACGGTTGTCACTTCGAGCATTTTATTGATTAACTTTTTTTAAGTAACTGTTTGAAGTAACTTGTTTGTGCAGTGTGACTGTTTGTAAGCTACAAACAGTTTACCACGTAATTGTGGGTGATGGTCCGATTTGGATGATTTTTTTGTTTTGTTTGTTTATGCTGAACAAGTTTGCAATTGGGTTTTTTTCTCTATCCCTTACAGTTTTTGAGAGAAATTTTGAATATGTCCTAATTTACATATTTGGGATGATGAAAAGTGCACCATGGGATATTCCAACCACAACTTCCTCTTCATTGGATTCATCAAAATTGACATATCTGCTTCGGTTCAAAAAATAAAAGGGGGGTTCAGACTTTTGTATTCACCTTGTACACTTCTTCTCTTAATGTTCCACGTAAATATGCCGTTTTCACATCATATATTCGTATCTTCATATTTCCTTTTAACCAGCTGCATGGTGTTATGTTTTTCAAATACTCTGTGGTCGCAATTGTTTCTGCCCAGAAAGTCATCGGTAAACCCGAATAAATCAACATTGCTCTGGCTTTATCTAACAGTATGCGATTCATCCTCTCTGCTCTTCTGTACTTTGCGGAATATAAGGAACAGTTTTTTGATATCGAATTCCACATTCCTTAAAAAAATTTTCAAATTGATTATTTGCAAATTCTCCTCCATTAACTGTCCTCACAGATTTTATCTTCATTCCGGTTCTGTTCTCGTATTCCATCTTGAATTCTACAAATTCTTCAATGCTTCATTTTTCAACTTTAAGTAATATACAAATATTCCTCTACTGTATGAATCCACCATCCTAAAGAAATACCTTAATCCTTCCAAGGATTCCATTTCTATGGGACCACATAAATCCATATGTATTAGTTCCATTACATGTTTCGTTTTTTCAACCTTTACCAACTTTAAAGGTTTTTGGATCATTTTTCCTAACATACAACCATCACACATTGGGATCTTTCCAGAAGTTATATTTAATCGTCGAACCATTTTTTTTTTTCATTAGCTCATCCATGTATCTTTCATTTAAATGCCCCAATCTTCTCTGCCATAATAATTTCTCTGTAACTGCTTTATTTGCTCCTACGTCGAGACAATATTCCTCCGTTATGCTTTCTTCTGACTTTCCTGTCTTCATCACAAATAAATTACCCTGAACTTTTGCTTGAATGATTAATTCATTATCTCTATTATAAATGTTTGCTCCATATTCTTGAAAAAGAACGGTGTTACCTCGTTTCATCATGGCCATCACTGATAACAAATTCGTTCGCAACTTTGGTACGTATAATACATCCTTTGTCTCAATATTTAGTTTCTTCCGATCTTCTTGTATTGCTTCTTTCAACATTATGGACCCTGTTGCTTCGGCATTAATAGTTCTTCCTCTGCGATCGAAATTCTTGATTCATCCACTTCTATTTCTTCTAGCCAATCCCGCCTATTAGTCATGTGCATTGTGCATGTTGAATTTATGTTCCAGATTTCAGATTGGCTTTGTTCACTTTCCTCTTTATTGAAATTCATATAAAGAGCATGAGGTTTATTTTATCTTACCATGCTAGAATGTTATTGCTGCTTGTCTCTGTCTCTGATAACATTATTCTTCATAACCTCTCCTGAACGTGAATCTTTTCCATTCTGTTTTCACTCTTTGTTCGTGTTAGCTGCACAATGCTAGCAGTTTCTCGCAATATGTCCAAACTCTCCACATACAAAACAACCTTTTTTGTTTTCCTGTTTATTCCCTTTTTTCTGCTGCCATTTCTTTACATGATAGGCACTTTCCTTTATGTCATTACTGTTTCTTTTCAAATTTCTCCTGTTTTCTTCTTCTCACAAACATTGTCTCACTTCTTCAAGTGATGCATTCCGTTGTGATCTCAGGATCATAGCCACCGACTCATAATTACTATGAATTCCTCAAACTACATGAAACACCATTTCTCTTTCTGACATCGGGCTACCCAATGCTGCACATCTACTAGTTATATTCTTAGCTCTAATAATATAACTATCTACACTTTCATTTTGTTTCATCCTTATGTCTTTAATCTCTATCATCGTATCAATAATAAGATCTGCTTTACCCTCATACAGTTTCTTCAATTTGTCCCATATATATTTTGCATCCGTGCATCCAACAAACGTACCAGCGTGTTCATCATTCAAGTTCATTATGATTAATCCACATGCCTCATCATTTTTTTTTCCCAAATCTTCCTTACCTTCTTTTCTTCTTCGCTCGTTTCATCTTTAACTTTAGGTTCGAGCCCTTCAATAATTTCCTTGAACAATTTTCTGGTCTTCAACACAGCACTCATTTTCATTCGCCATGTCATATAGTTTTAACCATTCAGTAGATCAATTCTATTCATGGTAAAACCATGCAAATCTGCCATCACATTGTAGCAATCAGTTGACGATGAACTTGACTTTCCCCGTCTTCTTCCACCGACTTTAGGAATTCAAACCAAGTTCTTCCTAATTTTCTCCCAACGATTTCCACACCTGGTTCTTCACAGCAACCACACTGTGCTACCATTAATTGTTGTGCTTCAAATAAAATGAGATCAAGAACCATGAAGAACGTTTTGAAATCGTAAATAAAAACTTTTTATTTCTTCTGCTTACAACATTCCATCTCTAAATTTCATAATAATAATAATAATAATAATAATAATAATAATAATAATAATAATAA
>JAHWFO010007477.1:173846-199967 GCA_023313115.1 Rhysida immarginata
AATAATAATAATAATAATAATAATAATAATAATAATAATAATAATAACTCAACAATCCACTAAGCAACAATAATGTTACTCACGATCTAACGGTCATAAAACATTTCTTCAGAACAATCATTTATCTTATTTATGAATAAATATTAGAATACTATAAATTATTACACTAACATAGACAACCTTCTTAGGTCTTAAAAATCAAAATGGAATAAAATTCAAATTTCCCCTCAGCTATTGCCAAATATCGTAAGGGTTCAAAACAAAAGATCCTGTCGACTGCTGCCAATTTATGTGACGGTTCTCATCCGGCACCAGGCTAGTCCTGTTGATTCTGAACCAAAGTATGTAATGGTCACATGGGAAAGCCTCTCGTACAGCACCTGACTAATTATGTCATAATTGTGCCAAATTACATAACGTTCCTAATTCGATACAGTCATACTGCACCACCACTGCTTAAGCAGAAATTTTGAAGGATAAGCCAATTAGGTGATTAATTGTAATAAGGACCCTACACAGAGTTTTATCTGCAACAGATTCGGCCTAAGAAGGTGAGGATAGATAGACTGCCTCAAGTTGTTTAAGTTAAATAGAAAATGAATTTATTCATAGAAAGGAATATGTAAAGAATTAATTTAGATTAATAACGTTTAAACAACTTGTGACCATTTTACTATAGCCTAGTAAAGAATTAATGAGAATAAACATGTTAAAATATACCCAGGGAATATAGTAACAATGGAAAATGCTTGTATGTCCAGGAAATCGAAAATTCTTTCAACTCTTGCTTCGGGCGTGGCAGGGCATCTGTCTTGCGTGGTTCATCTACTTCTTAGGAAGATTTTCTGGTTGTTTCGGCAGGACATCTCGGATGATATGGGCAAATACTAACTGAGAATTTAAGAGTCGATTTGCATTGTTAACACGGGGTTGCCACGTTAAAACAAACGTTAAAGAAACTTCGATCTCGAGCAAAAATAAAACTGAACTTATTGCACCATAACTAAAAATAAGAATTAACTAAAGGAATTTAGATGTTCGCTCCACGCAGTTAGCCTGGAACTGGACACCCAAAGCAGTGATTTCTGCAGCCAGCTGGGTTTCAAAAGACCCAGCAAATCTCTTACATTCGGTATTAACCGGTGCAGAGGGCAGGAATTAGAAAAAGCCGGATGGAGTTCTTGACAGTGCAAGAACCAAGACGATTCTCCCTGATCAAGAAACTCCGTTCCGGGACAGAATCCACGGACCAATCAGCATTCAATCGATGATGTCACAACGAGAATTCCGAGAGGTGAATGGCCTTGTCAAGCTGCAAGCCCACCCTCACTTTTGGGTTCTTTGTCTACTGCGCCAATAAGGCATGCAACCACCTGCAAGAAATCTAGAAAGTTCTAGAGATGGATGCCAAAGGGTAATAAGCTTGTCATCTAAGATCCGAAATTGTCTTGGGAGGATGGTGCTTTCTATTCTTGGAACAACCATCCTGCCTAACCCACTCGACTGACCCTTTTCAATAGCAGCTGAGCAATGTCAAAACCATCGATCTGTCAAAGGGGGGGGGAAGAGCAAATGCTCCAACCCAGAGTAACACATGCAGAATGGCACAAGAGAGAGGAAACGAAAATCAGTCACGGCTCCAATCTCAAGGCAATAAACAAACTCAGCAATCAACTCCCATCTCTCAAAAAAAGAGATTTATTTTAAAATTCCAAAACTTCAGAACAAGAAAACTACATATCCCGATTTAGAATTCGAGAATAGATAACAAAATGCTTTCGTCTCTAGCTTATTTTACTGTTCAAAAATGACAGAGACGATAAACAAAGATCAGTCTCTCAAATAAGATTCAAAGCATAAATAAATTCCGATAAATTCATGTAATTATAAAAACGTGTAAACTCAGGTCCTTTACACGTTATAAGGTCTCCAAATTTTTTTCTCTGCAGTGAGAGTAAGCAGAGCGATCCGGATGCTTTAAAAATTTTGCGGCAAATATTTTGTCTTTACTAACATAGATGGCAGCAATCTACTGTGAACGGTGTGAATACTGTGTGCGTTGCCACGAATGATGTTTCATATATTTAAAGTGGCGATGTTTAGCTTACAAGATCACACATATATTTAAGGTGTCATCACACATATATACTCTCACATAACTAAAACATTGTGCCTGATACCAGATTTCTAATTTCAGATATGAATTTATCACATCAAAATCTTTCGGAAACACATATTTGCATATGAGAAATTGACCCTTTTTGAACAGTGTAATGAGCATAAAATGATGATGCAGTGAAAGGACACAAATAAGGCAGCATTCTATCGAGGAGGCAAAGGAGTCACACGTGTCTCCTTTGAGCTCCTTTATCAAAAGGCAAGTAGAACTTGGGTCTAAGTTTTGAATGGTTCGTGAATGGCTAAGTTTTGAATGGCTAAGTTTTGCTTCAAGATAACGAGAAAAGAGTTGGAATTGCAACAACATATTGATAAGTAGTGACAAACCCATTCAGATAGTTGGGATTGCAAAACACACAGACAGAAACGTTCATGTACATGTACTGTGACACAAGAAGAGATTTGAATAGTCGAAATCAAACATCTAAAGTGAATCATGGAATTATTTAGGCTAGCTGTGCCATACTTGGAGAGGTCCGTCAATTGGAGAATTAAAATTTTTTCCAACTTTCTTTATGAATTTTAACTGTAATTACAACCCTAGGGTTAATGAACTTCGGACACCTACAGAATTTTGGATAAGTACAACGAAACTAATTGTAAACAAATAAAAAATACTTTATTGAGTGCACAGAGCTTTAGTACAACTGTGATATAGCATTTTAACATAAAAAAACGAGAAAATTAAATAAGCGACTTTTTGTAATGTTCTGTTTTCATCACGTTGCAATGAACTTCGTACACCGTACCATTTATTGCACATTACCACTGAGTGCCGTCACCTTCCCGACGAATGACACTCCGAAGTCGTTGAGGCATGCTGGACACTAACCTCTTCGTTGTTTCTACTGGAATTTTGTCCCACTCTTCGGAAATACACGCCCGCAACTGCTGCAGTGTCCGAGGCTTCCGCTGTCTGACTTTTCGCTTTAAAATGCGCCATACATTTTCAATGGGTGACAGATCTGGGCTGCAGGCAGGCCAGTCAAGCACCCTGAAACGCTGCTGTTGTAAACAAGCCTTGGTGTTCCAAGCAGCATGAGGCTTCGCGTTGTCCTGCTGAAAGATGCTTGGTCTTCTATTGAACAACTTTTGGCGGGATGGACGCAGATGCTGTTGAAGAATGTTTATATAGGCAGCAAAGTTAATAGTGCCCTCGCAAAAGTGAAGCGATCCTGTCCCGGCTTTCACTCATGCAGCCCCACACCATCAGCGATGCAGACTTCTGAACTTTCCTCTGGTAACAGTCGGGATGATTACTTTCGTGCTTGGTCCTTAGCACTTTGCGACCGTTGTTGCCATACATCACAGCAAAGGTGGACTCGTCGGACCACAGAGAACACTATTCCACTGAGCAAGGGTCCACTTTAGATGGGTTCTGGCCCATTCTATAAAGTAGTTAAACAAACTTAAGGCTTGAGCGGCTACTGGGTGCGTCGGCAGGTGGCGGATAGCCGAATATCCTGAGCTGCTTACTTAGGACATCCTCGAATATCAAATAAGGGGACGCAGACCAACTCCTGAACCCAAGGTGTTATGCGACCTGTGCTGAAGGGTGGATGGCACTTCGGTTATAGTGTCCTTAACGGAGCCTCCTGTCTACCTGGCGACACTCAGGAGTAAGTAGCCTTATCCCGGCATGCAGGCACTCCCGGGACGGACTGTCAATCCTGCACTTATTACTCCAGTCTATGGAAAGTACTAAAACCCCCCTTTTACCTGAAGACCCTTTGGGGAAACAGGTGACACTGATGAGGTTGTTATGACCTCAGTCGTGTCATCTGACATTGATAACCTTGCAACTCCCAAACCTGAGGCGCCGCCTAATGTAGAGCTGGAGACCTCGGGTGAGGGTAGTGGCAAACTTTTACCTAAATCTCTTTCCAGAGCGGCTAAACGACGGCTATCTAGAAAGAAAAGGTTGGAGGGCACTAAGGCCGATATGACTAAGGTTGGCCCTCAGCCATCTGATAGGGTGGTGCATACCCCGACCAAAAGACCTAGGTCTAAGGGTAACACTCCTTCATCAGATGGCAAGAAGCTTCACAAAAGACCCAAATCTGGGAACTTTAGTGAAGCTCTAACGACAACCAAAATGGCAGTAGTTCTGGAAGGCTATCCAGACAAGCAGCTCAATGAGCAGCAGTTGGAGGCCTTTCAAGAGCTACTGATGAACCCCATGGGGGACATGCCTTCTGGCACTGGACCCCAATTTAAATACTGTCGTCTGGAGGCCGGGGCTATTATCTTACTCTGTGCCAACCAGAACACAGTTGACTGGCTGACTATCATAGTCAAGCACATCACTCCCTGGGAAGGACAGGTTCTCTTGGTTGGTGAGGCGAAGACAATCGTCAAAACCACCAAGATTATCCTGAAACTCCCAGCGATGTTTAAGAAGTATTCTGGTATGGATATCCTGAAAAGGATTGACATACAGAACAAGGACATATCGTCCACACAATGGAATATCCTCAACCTCAAACTTGAGGATCAAGGAGTAACTATTGTGTTATCCATCCCTGAACTGGATGCGAAGATTCTGGGTAACAGAAAATGGCTTTTGTACATTGGACTGTCTCAGATCCAAGCTAAAGTTCTAGGGAAACCTCCTGACAAAACTTTATCTAATGCTGAAGTGCCTACAAGCAAATCTTCAGCATAAGAAATTGGCTGTTGCCAACCTCAGCAACATCTTCTTAGCTGAGGACATACAAATCACTCTGATTCAGGAGCCTTGGATTTTTAAGGGCGGAATCAGAGGTTTGTCCAAATGTGCAGGTAAACTAATTTATGATTTTAATTGTTCTTCTCCCCGTGCTTGCCTGTTGATCAAAAGCAGTATTAACGCACTTCCTATGTATCACTTATGTTCTAGAGATCTAGCAGTGGATGTTCTTCGTCTGGATGGTCTGGATCGTGACATAATTTTTGTCTCGGCCTACCTTCCATACTAGGAAACCTCTCCCATCAATGATGGTATCAGGAAAATATGGGAAATCTCCACTTCTCACAAGGTAGCGATTGTCTTTGGATGTGATGCCAATGCTCATCATACCTTGTGGGGTACCACCGACACCAATCTCAGAGGTAAACTCCTTTTCGATTTTATCTTAGAGAATAATTTAGATTTATTAAACCAAGGTAATAAACCTACCTTCATTACTGTGGTAAGAAGGGAGGTTATTGATGTTACCTTTGGCTCTTCCATTTTGAGGAAATGGATTAGGAAATGGTATGTAGATGAGAAACCATCTATGGCTGACCATCAGCATATCCGGTTTTCTTTTATCACTAGTATAGACTGGGATAGAACGTTTAGGGATCCTAAACGGACAAATTGGATTCAATATCGCGAGGACGTTCGTTCCGCGATTTCCAGTCTTCCGACTAGAATCAATGATACTGTTGACCTAGAGCTTTGTGTAAATGGGTTACAGCAGGCCCTGGTACAATCGTATCATAACAACTGTCCCTTGTTGAGGAAGAGATGTAGATCCCACAGTGTCTGGTGGAACCATGATCTCTCTCAACAAAGACAAAGAATAAGGAAGCTTTTTAGGAAAGCTAAAAAGACCAACGAGTGGCAAGTATATAAAAACGCCTTCGCTGATTATAACAAAGCAGTTCGACCAGCTAAACGTACATCTTGGAGGAAGTTCTGTGAATCAGTCCAAAAGACTGTGGAAGGAGCTAGACTCTATAAACTCTTGAGAAGCGATAAACCTATTATGGTTGGTACTCTCAAGAAATCAAATGATGAATTCACCAGAAACAGTAGAGAAGTCCTTGAGACTCTGATTATGACTCACTTCCCAGGTGCTGAGCTCATCAGTCCGCTGGACTCGGAGTATCTTGACTCTTTGGTTAGGACATCGCGGACTGGGTGGGCTGCGGCTGGTGAGGTGATTACTCGTAGTAGGGTCATATGGGCTATTAAATCTTTTGACCCGTACAAATCACCTGGGCCGAATGAGATCATTCCGGTACTTCTTCAGCAAGTATCAGATGTGATCTCGCCGATCTTATGTTTAATTTTCAGAGCTAGTTTAGCTCTAGGGTATATTCCAAATCTCTGGAGGCAAGTCAAGGTGATTTTCATACCAAAACCAGGTAAGGGTCGCTAGGACCTAGCCAAGAGTTTTCGACCCATCAGTTTGTCTTCCTTTGTGCTCAAATGCCTTGAGAAGATCATCGATGGGCGAATTCGTGAAGTTTTTGGGACTTCTGGTCCCTTTCATGCTAACCAATTTGCCTATCAGGTTGGCAAATCTACAGAGGCAGCTTTACACCATTTAGTGGTAAGGATCGAGAAAACTCTGGAGTGTAAATTGTTTGCTCTAGCTGTTTTTCTCGATATTGAGGGAGCGTTCGATAACACTTCCTATGATTCTATTGCTAAAGCTCTAACCGCCAAAGCAATTTCTCCACTAATCTGCAACTGGATTCAGGTCCTCTTAGCGGATAGAATTATTATATCTGATTTGTTGGGCGAGGGAGTTGTTGCTCGTCCCTCCAGGGGCTGACCGCAGGGCGGTATTCTTTCCCCCCTGCTCTGGAACCTGGTTGTGGACGACCTCATTTCTTTTCTTAACAATCAAGGTATTTACGCCCAGGGTTACGCAGATGATATTCTCATCTACGTTTCTGGGATCGTCAAGCGCACCATTCTTGATCTTGTACAAATGGCTCTGTACAAAATTCAATCATGGTGTTTACAGCGGAATTTAAGGGTTAATCCCTCGAAGACCACTCTAGTTCCCTTTACACTCCTATGATTTCATACCAACTCTGTTTGGTGAAAAAATCAGTGTGAGGAATGAAGTCAAATACCTAGGAGTTATCCTTGATAGTAGGTTGACTTGGAACCAACATCTTGATTATAAAATTAATCAAGTTAAAATTGGACTTTATCATTGTCGTCAAGCCCTTGGTAAATCATGGGGTCTTACTCCCAAGATGATCTACTGGCTATATGTCATGGCGATCAGGCCTATTTTGACATACTGCGCTCTAATTTGGTGGCGTAAGTTTGAGCAACTGACCGTTAGAACCAAACTGGCCTCTCTTCAAAGATTGGCGTGTTTGAGTAGAACGGGTGCTGTCTCTACCATGCCAACCAAGGCTTTAGAGATTATCCTTTCTCTGGCTCCACTTGATATTTTTATCAAAGGTGTAGCCAGGAAAAGTTCATATAGACTGAGTAATCAAGGACTATGGGTGGACTTCCCTGGGGCGAAGTCTCATACTCTCATTAGCCAGGCTTTTACCAGTCATATTCTCCAGATGCCTTCTGATATTGCAGTTACTCAGGCCCTCCCTGAGCCCTCGAGCGAGGTCATAATTGAACCCCGTGGTAGAGCCAGATGGGTTTTTGCAATTTCCCAAGGGTGCCATCATTTGGTATACTGATGGCTCTCGTCATCACGGACTTTCGGGCCTGGGCGTTTATTGCGGCAGTCCCAAAACCCTTCGCTTTCGTCGATTGGGTCTTTGGATTACTGTCTTCCAGGCTGAATTACTGGCCATTATTTACTGTCTGCAGATGTGCATGGATAAATTCTATGTACATCGTTGTATTTTTATACTCAGCAACAGTCAAGCGGCCCTTAAAGCCATTAAATCCTCGAGGGTTAATTCCAAACTTACATTGGAATGACGACAGCTCCTACAGGACCTGTCTTTACACAACAGTGTCACTTTGAAATGGGTTCCTGGACATAAAGGTGTTGTCGGAAATCAGGTAGCTGATACCTTAGCCAAACAGGGTGCCAAGTTTACTTTTACTGGCCCTGAACCCTTCTTTGGGATTCCTAAACAAACTGCAGTTAAGGAGATAAATATTATCTCTCATCGACAAATGATGGAAAGGTGGGATCATACCACTGATCAAAAACATGCCAGACTCTTGATTAAGAGATCTTCTCTTAGTCTAACATCAGGCATTCTACAACTCAATAGAAACAAAATACGGACTATCATTGGCTTTCTTATTGGTCATGATTTACTCCGTAAACATCTACATAGAATGGGAATCCTTCGGGAAGAGCCACTATGTTCGAAATGTGGTTTGGCGGAAGAAACAGCCTACCACATTCTCTTTGACTGTGTCGCTTTGACACATTTCCGCCACTTCACGATTGGTTTAACCTTTCTTGAAGATATTCACTTGGACCCCGTGGGCAGCTTGACTCGATTTCTAAGTCTGTCTGGTTACCTTTAGGTGATCTTAGCTCTCCTTTTGGGTATAGCGCAATATTCCTTAGAGGAATAAGTGCCTTTGCGGTCAACTGCTTCGGCTGCTGACTGACAGCCCACCTATAAGATAAGATAAGTTGTCTGTCAACAAAAGCAGCACTCCAACATTATTGGTCGTCTCTTTGGTCTGTCTCACAAGGGGACATTACGACCTCGGAATTTAAGTTTAATACGAGACTTCATACAGTTGTAGTGTACCTTTAGGATGTTAATATACTTAAATATTAAGGCGCACTATTCAGCCAATTTTGAAAAAAAAACGGTTTAAAGTTTCGAGCACCATACATAAGGGAAAGTTGCTACTCACAAGTCAAAGTGTGAGGTGGCGGGTTCGAATTCCAGTTGTAACAATTTTTTTTACCCAAATAATTATTCAATATGTTATATTTACAAATTTATTTGTGACAACCAACTTTTTCACAAAATTTTCCTTTTCTCAAAATTATTATGCTTATTTTTATTGTTACAAGTGTCCATGGAGTAAAATAAGTAACACAAGTTTTTTCAGCAAAAATAGCCTATTATGTATGGAAAGGGTAAAAAAAATTCATTTCATGCAAATAGCAATATAACACAGAAGTAATAATGTTAACCAGTTAAATTAAAATGATATATATGAACCAGAATGATAATTGTCATAGAAGCATGGAAAAGAAAAGATACCACGACAATTCGCACAACAAACAAATAAGAACTTTTTACAAGAACAAGGGGTTTTAAGAAAATCCATTGAAAAGGACACCTCGTTTACATTCACAAAGATTTCCCTTTCGAACCCGCCAACTCGAAAAAAAAAAAATAGTTATTGCTTTTAAGATGTTGATTCTATACAAAATAGTTTGCAGAAAATACTTTATTACTCCGTAGACACTTGTAACAATAAAAATAAGTATAATAATTTTGAGAAGAAAATTTTGTGAAAAAGTTGGTTGTCACAAATAAATTTTTAAATATAATATATTGAATAATTATTTGGGTAAAGAAAAAAAATTGTTACAACTAGAATTCGAACCCGCCACCTCACACTTTGACTTGTGAGTAGCAACCATGCTGCCGTCTGAGCTATCGGATCACTTGCAATCAACGAGGAAAACTTTTCCTTATGTATGGTGCTCGAAACTTCAAACCGTCTTTTTCAAATTGGCTGAATAGTGCGCCTTAATATTTAAATATATTAACATCCTAAAGGTAAACTACAACTATACGAAGTCTCGTATTAAAGTAAAATTCCGAGGTCGTGATGTCCCCTTGTCAGTTGAACATAATAGGGAAGCTAGCTGGATCAGGGAAGAGGAGCAATTAGCATCCACACTATCAAACATGCCTTATTCTGACATAACAGTAGATGGACTCTCACAAGTCATTAAACGTACTCACACTTGGAAGGCTTCAGGTGTAGATAAGATTCAGAACTTCTGGTATAAGTGGTTCACCTGTTTGCATCTGATCCTTGCAAAACAGATCTCCAACACTTTGCAAACACCACAGACATTGCCACATTTCCTCATACAATGAATAACATACATGGTATCAAAGTCACATAACACTACAGATCCCACACAATATAGACCCGTCACATACCTACTTACACTTTACAAAATAATAACTGCCTGTATCGCAAACAAAATTTATACACACATAGACACAAACAACATTCTCACTGAGCAACAAAAGGGATGCCGTAGAAATCACATGGGTTATAAGGAGCAACTCCTGATAGACACTGTGGTCCTGTGGCAAGCTCACAATAAACATCGACACCTCCATGCAGCCTACATTAATTACAAAAAGGACTTTAATAGTATCCCACACTCATGGCTTTTATATACACTACGATTATATAAAATAAACCCTGCACTTATCACATTTTTAGAAAGTACAATGCTGCATTGGAGAACTACACTACACCTCACACTCAAGAGCGAAACCATCACGACTGACAAAATACAGATAAACCAGGGCATCTTCCAGGGTGACTCACTGAGTCCACTCTGGTTTTGTCTTGCACTAAATGCACTTTCCAATAGACTGCACAGCACAATTAACGGCTACACAATTAAACAAAATAAAAGCTGCCACTAAACGCTTTAACACTTACTCTACATGGATGACATGAAAATCTACGCCACCACACAAACACAATTGCACCAATTACTTGACATTACACAAACTTTCCCAAAAGACATGCACATGCAATTTGGGTTGGATAAATACAAAACCTTTCATATTGAAAATGGAGTACTCAGGGAAAGAGGGTTCACATTGGTTGAACCAGATCACATTGCTGCTATGGAAAATGGCGAATGTTATAAATATTTAGGATATAAGCAAACCAAGCTTCTGGAACAGAAACACATAACGAATACATAAAGAATACACTCACTAAACAATATCTTGATAGGCTAGAGATCATAATTAAAACGCATTTAAATTCCAGAAATTTAATCAAGGCCATCAATACTTATGTAGACACACACAGGTTTTGAGGGACTTGAAAGGAAACAACGTAAACTGCTTACAAAGCTCAGAAAGCACCATCTACACGCAGCTATTGAAAAACTCACCCTGCCTCGTTCAGAGGGAGGCAGAGGTCTTATTGACATAATAGATCTACATCAGAAACAGACTCAGTTACTCAGAGAGTTCTTTTACTCTAAACAACACACATCACCATTACACAAAACCGTCTGCAATGCTGATACGAATATACACCTCTGAATCTGAACAGCGTGCAGAACACCCATAACATTTTTACAACATGTACTAAACTTCAATCATGGCTGGGAAAGCAACTCCACAGTAGACATCCTTCTGACCTCAACCAGCCACACGTCGACAAAAAAGCGTCGAACTTTTGGTTGAGTGAAGGGAGTCTCTTTGGGGAAAGTGAAGGAACCATGATTGCCATACAAGACCAGGTTATTAACACTAAAGGCTACAGAAAGCATATTATCAAAGATTCGACTCAGGAAATGCCATATCGCAGAGGAAACCATCCAACACGTCATATCCCGTTGCAAAATACTCATGCAGACAGATTATTTACACAGACATAACCAGGTAGCCAACATCATACTTCAACATCTTGCTAAGATACACAAGCTAATGGACATTCACACTCCTTACTATGAATATATCCCCGACACTGTCTTAGAGAACACCACACATAAACTATATTTTGACAGAGCTATAATCACTGACAAAACTATCCCACATAACAGACCAGACATTACACTAGTAGATAAGCAAAACAAAGTGACTTACATAATTGATATCTCCATCCCCAACACACACAATTTACAAAAGACATGCACTGACAAAATCACTAAATATACGGATCTTGCACACGAAATAAAACGCCTTTGGGAAGTAAACAGAGTACACATTGTTCCTATCTTTCTTTCTGCCCCGGAGTTATTCCACACTCGCTACACAAAAGCCTGTCAACATTAAATTTAAACCTACACTTACAGAAAGCCGCAATTCTAAACACCTGTCACATAGTAAGGAAATTCCTACACCCAAATATCATTACTCTTACAAGTGCTTAACTTTCCCTCCATTGCATTTGAGTCCCTTGGGTTTGGCCCTCTTTTGGGTCCACCTTTGGGATTGGCTTCCGGACTTGATCCGAGTTGGCTTCCCCAAACAATAATAATAATAATAATAATAAGAAGAAGAAGAAGAAGAAGAAGAAGAAGAAGAAGAAGATGAAGAAGAAGAAAAAGAAGAAGAATAACAGACACAAGACAAGTAACCTAAAAGTTGAATCATTCGAAATCGTCAAGATTTAAATCCTTAAAATTAGTCTCAAAATTAATGATAAGTTTCATTACTGGATCGATATCGCATAAGTTGGTTTTCCATTTAAAAGGCGGCCTGAAAGTATAGCCAATTCGCTTTGTTTTCAACTCTTGAAAATTAAAATCTGCTATTATAGCAGGTGCGCATCTTATCCTAGTAAAGATTAAGAAATATATTGAGAAAACATGTATTAATGATGTGATTAATACTGAACAAAGGATTATTAATAAAATACGAATCGTGAACTTTAAGCCTTTTCTGGAGGAATTTACTAAAACTGGCAAATTTGCGCTAGATATAGGTTAGGGCTTGCATATTTCTGCCATACCATATCCAGACGCAATAAAGAAACTTGGGTACCACAAATGCTTTAAACAAGGTAATAAAAATCGTGACGTCTGCAAAGTAATGAGTAAGTCGTTTAAGAATTCCAAGACGCCGGGAGATGCCGCATTTGAGAGACTCTATACGACTCAAAAAAGAGCAATTATCGTTGAACAGGACACCGAGATCCTTGAGTCCAGACTCCCTAGTAAGGAGACCATCGCCAGTACTATAATCAAATAGAATAGGGACTGTTTTCCGGTTCAACGAAATTGCAAATGATTTCTGCACACTTAGTACCAAACCATTACCGGAAGCCCACTTCGAGACAATTGCAAGGCTTTGTTGGAGAGTCTCACAAGCCTTCCAACTATCTATCGAGTATAAGATTTTAATATTATCCGCGTAGATCAAGACTTTGGTAGGTACGTTTTTTAGAGCAAAAGGAAGGTCCGTAATTAAGATATTGAACAAAAGAGGGCCAAGCGGAGACCCCTGCGGAACACCACTTCTGATGGAATAAGCGGAGTTCAGGGAGTCTTGCAAACTAAGTTTAAAACTTCTGCCACAAAGCATCGAAGCAAATCATTGAATTAGATGAGGAGGGAGCCCTACGAAGCGCATTTTATCGAGTAACAACTTAACACTCCAGAGGTGGCGCGGGTGTTTGTAACACGGGTGGTGGCGCGCGGTCCCTGAGACCGCATTTTGAAACTCTTATTTTTAATGTTCATAAATGAAATTCAAGAATTTTTTAACGATCACTTAATTTACCTCGTTATTAATAGAGCACTTCAAAAAATATTAAATATTATCTAAAAAAACGCATCTTTTAGAAAGAAATTTAAAAACCTTTCTTTTTCCATCAAAATTAGACATGAATATTTCAGGTAAGGCATTTATAAAAATAAAATAATTGAAAATTGATACTTTGCATTATTTTTACTTTTCATTCTTACATAAAAGAAAATCATTATAAAAATGAATAATAGCAATCATTTTCAGAGGATAAAAATGCCTATTTTTTATTATAAAAAACTATAAAATAATTTTTCTCGATGTTCAAAATTATTTTATTCCAAGCTAGCATAAACGGAGATTAAATATACATGAAATTATATTTATATAAGAGTTTATTGCTCATAAAATTCAGAAAACAGCATTAGTATATTTGCACTATTATTTGCGTTTCGCTCTAAATATTTTTGACGTAGAACTATGTCTATCAGGGTGCAGCCGAGGAAAAATTCAGACGCGATTTTTCGTTCAAAAAGTGATGTCCATATCTCAGTGTATATCTTTCTGTCACTATATCCTACAACTATGGTCATTATCTCGTTGGAAAGAGGAAGGTTGTGTCTTGAATAATAAGCAAAAATTTCACCAAATGAGCCACTGTGTCAAACGTTACAGCAAGTTAAATTTAAGTGAATTTTATGCTCGCCATCGTTATAATGGGAGCAGGTTCACCCTGATACTGGTATATCTTCAAAAGCCTTGAGTATCATGAATAGTTTCGTGAACGATTTTTTCGAAAGAATTGCCGTCAGTTCGTCCCATCTGACCCATTACAATAAGCGTTCCACCATTAGCACTCGTGAAGTTCAGACAGCTGTTCGTCTTCTGTTGCGCGGCGAGTTAGCTAAACGTGCAGTCTCTGAGGGCACAAAAGCAGCCACGAAATACACTAGTTCACGAAATAAACGCTCGTGTTTCCATGTTTTTATACCTAATCCACAGGCCTTCTTTATATTAAATGCACTGGCCTTTTCTCGTTGTCCATGGTTAGCTCCAATTAGTTCTAATACACGCCGCACACGTATATCAGAGACAAATGAAAGAAAGAAACTGGCAGTGCCCTATTCATTTTGCTGAGCGCTATTGGTGCCCTATTCATTTTTTGTAGATGATTTCTGGAAGTATTATATGCATAGCCTGTTTTCTGACATTTTAAAAAAAAACTTTATTGCATTAACTAACGATAACAAATACTTTTAATAACTCCAAATAACTGATTTAATGCCTAACGAATTTTTAAAAGACAAATATTTTAAAATTTTAAATCAAAAGAAAAGGAAGAAATAAAATAATCCACATCAATAAAATAATGAATTTATTAATCCACATATTGTAATAAGCAATAATTTGCGATTATTTCACATCGGCCTTGGTAGCTCAGTGGTTGCATTATCGCCTCTGATGCCCAAGGACGAGGGTTCGACTCCGGCCGAGAACGACGAAGATTTTTTCCGGGAGAAAATCCTAAGATCACATCCTAAGAAGTAAAGATGTTGGCCACAAGTAGTCGTTTGCCGTCTGCATTTTAAAGAACCCTTGCAAGGTAAAATTTGCCCCCCTATAACCCTGTCCTGAAATGACCATAGAAGTTGAAAAGGACGTTAATACCAAACAAACCAAACCAAACCGATTGATTCACATGCATTGCCTTGATCAGCTGTTTCTTGCCAATCCCAATATGGCACCACTAGAGGGGAGGTCACTGCCAGTCTCTTTCTTTCATTTGTCTCTGATATACGTGTGCGGCGTGTATTGGAACTAATTGGAGAAAAGGCCTGTGCATTAAGATATAAAAACATGGAAACACGAGCGTTTTAAGATAATATCATCGAATCCTGTCATCTGCCGGCGAAATCAGTACATCGTCATTTATAAAAATCAGCGACGGTAGACGTTGTCACAACAAAGAAAAAATCTAACAATGGGTTATTTCCCGATTATACAAACGGGTGGGTTCGCTTCTAGCTTTCTATTAAAAATATGCTGTACAATAATAAAATATATATTATTTTAAGCAGATTAATTATTTTAAGAAATGAACTTTGAAGTTTTGTTAATTTCTTAAAACTAAACAATAAATCTGACTAAAATAATATATATTTTCAAATATGTTGGTCTTAGTTGTTTGTTTTCAAACATGTTGTCACCGAATTCTAATACCATCATTAATTCTGGTGACATAGACGCTCGTTTTTGCTCTAGAATATTTTACAATTCCGGGCGAAAACGGAGGCGACGTCATCAGCGTCTGGTAGAACATCAAGACGAAGGGGCCAATCACAGAAGAGAGAGTCTTGCAAGTGCGGACTCGAAAAAGGGGACAAAGGAGATCGACAGAGAGAGAAAGGTGATGATCGACAGAGGTTTGAAGAAATTTGAGCTCCCGACGAAAACTGCTGGAAAGCACCGAGGGTGCTATGCTATCGGCAGGCTGAATGAGAAAGAGAGACCTCAAGCCGCCACGATGGAGACGACTACGGAGCCGAAAATTGCTTCGTTGGCAAACGCCACGTCGTGCGGAGAAGCCAAGCGGGCGGAAGTTTGCGCCGACGCAAAGCGAGAGAGGCGACGGAGCGAAGGGTGTTTATCCTCAGCATTCAGGTTTCTTCCCTGTGCTTAGAGATGTTCAGTAGCTGACCGTTGCTTCACAGTAGTAAGTGCGTCATTTATTGTTGGCTGCAAAGCTGAATTAATAATGGAAGCTTTTAAAGAGTTATGTCACAGGGAACTTCACAGGGACACCAATGTGTGTGGTTTGTGGCCTTGCGGAATGCGGGCATATTTTGCCAGCGAATTCGGCTTCACCATAATTGGGTGTTGCTAATGTGATATGTGCCGCATTAAGCAATTAAGCAATTACCCGTCCTCATAAGGTTTTTCTATATTTGTTATTTTATGCAAACATATTCAGTGATACAGTCTTGTTTGGTTTTATTTTTAGACTTCATGTGACTATTAATTTACTGGTACGTTAACAAGTGAACTCGGAACTATTTGCAATTGTGTGCGTGCATTATTAAAGTTGTTACGTCTTTAAAATGTTTCGAGTGTAAGCTTTATTTCTCTGTTGCTGGTGATATTATAATATAATGACTTTGCCCGGACTTTGGACTTTATCCCGTTTGTGACTTTCTAATTTATTATGTGCTTATTCCTTTATTCACGCAGTTAGAATTTTTGTTTACGAGTGTGTCTCTTTATGCTGCGTGTTTATTCAGATGAATTGTATGAATTTACTTGTATGTACAAGTGCTATCTATTTTGATTGTGTAGGTAAATCTTTTTGAAAGCTATGCGTTTTATCGTATATTTTGGCATTTTGTGTTTAGTTTAATTAATGAAACAAAAGTAGGGTTGGCTTTATTTTTGTGTGTTTTAGGGACCGACCCAATCAAAGTGCAGTTTCCTGATTAAGTCTATCTATGTGTCCGTTGTTTTACGGTTTAGACTTTTAGCTATTAAGCTATTCATTTCTATTACTGTTTCAGTTTAAGTCATATCTATTGTGAATGATGTATTACAGTTTAGTTGTTTAGCCAGTAAGCTTTGCTATACAATTTTAGCATCTAAGTTTTTGGTATTGCTTTCTAGCAGAAGAGTATATGTTTAGAATATAGGCTAGATTCAGCTTATGTATTTGCTTTTGTATTCAGGTTGCTAATCCCTTAAGTTTGAAGGGAGTTTAAGGCTTAAATACTATTAATTTTTACATTGAGGTGTGTTTAAGATTAATTACATTGTTTGAATTAATTATTGCCTTTGTGTTTGGTTTTATGATTGGCATAGTTTGCCTTTGACCGAAGAAGTTTACATTTTTCCTATTATTTACCATTACTTTTATTTATGTTGTCAATAAACATTACTATTATTATTTTAATCAGTGCACTTTTGCATGTTATTTAATTTTCCACTGCGCTACTCCTACTTTAGCTATAATCACATGTGACACATGTTCAAAAATGTTCTTGTTTTCTGGATTAAAGAAATACACCGACAGCTGCAAGCAAATAGATGAAGAGTTTGAGGTGGATGCGGATATGCCTATGATATTGATGGGCGATTTTAATATGGATGCCAAACGAAACGAAGGAGCATTTGAATTTATGAAACATCATTTCAATTTAGACATATTGGGAAATATTTACATTGATCTGTCATTTACTAGAAATATAACTCCGAAACTTTTGTCATCTGTTTGTTACTTTTCATATCACAGACCCATTCTTCACAAAATTTTAATGTAATTGAATATAGTAACTTTTTTTAAAATTTTGTTCATTTTTTCGCCAAAAAATACACACTAACGGTAACCAATAGTAACATACAGTAGTAGTTCTACGCCTTAAAAACCCGCGGCTTTGGCTGTCACCAGAGCCTCCGTCAATTTTTTCTTTTTTTTCAAAAAAAAGTTTCTAAGTAGGAAAATATTAATAAACAAAAATATATTGGAAATTAACTGAAGAATATGTTTAGGTAATAAAAAATTAAAAATAAGTAAAAAAAAAAAAAAATGACTTTTACATCAACTTATTTTAGTAACGAACTTGGTGGCTCACGGTCCCTGAGACAGCACGTCCTATATATGTTAAACTAGGAAATAAATTGTGGATTATGACATACGGACTTCAGGAAGTGTCTAAGTTGGGAGAATACAGAAGTGGTCATTTGTTTCTTTTAAATCCATAAGAAGATATTCACAAAAATATAATGATGCGATATCTGAGACCACGCACCATGCTGATCCATGTTTTGGATGATGTAGTGCAAAAAAGAAGATAAATTCGTTTGCATTGACCGCTTTGGGCGAAAGTCATGTTGCACATTATTATTATTATTATTATTATTATTATTATTATTATTATTATTATTATTGATGATTGAAATCTTGTATCAAAACGTTCGCGGTGTTAGAACTAAAATTGCCCAAGTTTTTAAATTTACATCGCTTAATAAAACTTTGGTCTATTATTTCAATGAAACGTGGCTAAACTCTACTATAATCAATAATATGTTATTTAATGATTCGTTTGCAGTTTATAGGACCGATCGGACGAGTGCGAAAAGAGGTCGGGGTGTCTTAATTGCTGTACCCAATGGTATAGCCTCTGAAGAGATTAAATTTAGCTCATCTGTGACATTGATAGATGTAGTTGGTGTTAGGCTGTCTTCTAGTGGGAAGCATGACCGGTTGAATCATCATGGTAATAGTTTAAATATCTGGTCTGTTTACATCCCGCCTTTGATTTCTAATTGCATGTATCAGTTATTTCTTGACGAGTTAGCTGAATTTGCTATTACTCTGACGGGTGTTAACATTATTACCAGGGATTTTAATTATACAAATTCCCAGTCGACTCGGAATTCCAACAATATTAATGCTACCAGGCGTAGACTGACGGACGTCTGGGCAGCTGAACTTGGGATCAGTAATTATAATAAAACTATAAACTCCTATGGCGACACCCTTGATAAGATATACGCCTCTAAATATATAGTGGTGAAACGTGCGCCATCAGTGATTGATCTTGAACATAAATTTCATCCGCCTTTAGCGATCGTCTGTGATTTTGAGCGCCCGCAGTTTACACCACATTTCTGCTCTTCTCGGCGCGATTATAAGAAGGCCAATTTTTTGAATTTATTTAAAGATCTCTCGTTTTCAGACTGGTCCGTTCTTGATGACTCCCAGTCTGTTTACCAGATCTGGGATATCATAACTGATCGATTTTCTGCAGCTATCATCAAGAATGTTCCTTTAATTAATTATTCTTAGACCAAGTTTAAGAGGCCAAAGTTTCCGATTTGGACCTCTAATAACACAATTCAACTTTGGAAACTGAAGCAATTGAAACATAGACTTTTTAAACAATCTGAGGATTCTGAGGATCATCTTGCGTTTCAGGAGGTCAGAAAGAATTTTAAGACAGTGTATAATAATGATTTTGCTGATTATTATCACTAGGTGGAGAAAGATTTAAATTCGCAGGGTCGCCTGTTCTGGAATACCGCTAATGAATTACTTGGTAAAAGGCGTTCTGCCCAATCTAGGTCTAACCATTTCTCAGCAGAGGAGATTGCATCTTATTTTGAACAAACTATGGGGAGCGACGGTGTTTTGTCTTTTCCTTACCAGCGAGTCTCATCGTTTTGGGATCAGCTTCAGTTTCTTTACCACCTATTTCCTCCACCGAAATCTTTCTTTTGGCTAAACGAATTACCGCGTCTAAGATTGTCCACCGTAATGGCATACCCGATTTTGTATTCAAGGGCTGCTTATCAGCCATTTTACAGCCTCTTGCGGTATTATTTAATGCTTCTTTGGCTTTCGGCAGATATCCAAGCGACTGGAAGATCGTTAACATTGTTCCTATTCCTAAGTCAGCACGGCCACGTCTATTGAATGATTTCAGACCGATTACGATTCTTCCTTACCCTGCTAAAATTCTTGAAACATATGTTGCCAACCATCTCGCCTCCTTCGTTGATCTCAATCTACCTGAAGAGCAACATGCGTTTAGGAGGAGAAGATCTACCTCCACTAATCAGGCATGTTTGCTGCATTATTTGGTTCCTTATATCGACCAAAGGTTGCAGGTAGACGTCCTATACTTGGACTTTAGCAAGGCCTTCGATAGCGTTAACATCTGGCTGTTGCTTCATAAATTTGGATAAAGTTGGCCTTGCGGATAATGTGATAAACTGGTTCACTTCGCTTCTTAGCGGGCGTAGTTTTAACATCAAGGACTCGAATGGTAGTTATGCTACCGGTAGAATTCGCAGCAGTGTCCCTGAAGGTTCTCCTTTGGGCCCGCTGCTTTTTAACATCTTTCTTGCTGATTTAGCATTGAATTTTGTCGATCTGCAGGTCAAGTATTTGTTATACGCAGATGATCTGAAAATGTTTTCTGTTATTCATTGCTGGGATGACTGCCTCGAATTGTCTTCGGCGCTGGATTCTGTTGCTCGTTGGGCAGAATTGAACGGCCTTTCACTAAATGTATCAAAATCCTTCTGTCTAACGTACTCTAGAAAAGTCATTAACTATTATTACGACTATACTTTGAAGAACAGTTCTATTCAGCGTAGAACGTCGATTAAGGATCTCGGTGTGATTTTTAATTCAAAATTAAATTTCTCCGATCATCTTGACTCTTTGTTAGTGGAAACCAGCAGGCGTGTGGGTATTATCAAGCGTCTTGCTGGTTTCTTTAGGAGACAAGACACGTTTCTTATGTTATATAAATCTTTTGTCTTATCTAAGATTATGTATGCCTCATGGATTTGGTTTTTGGGCAGTACTCAGTTATTTGACCATCTACAAGTGAAGCTGCTGAGTTTTTATCGTTTTCTTTGTTGTACTGAGAAAATCACAGACTCCGCCTCCCTGGCCTCATTATTTAATTTGCAATTCATTTTTAATAAAATATTACTTAAAATTTTACTAAAGATAATTAATGGGAGTATTTTGTCTCCTCAAACTCTCGACCTCATTGGCTTTCGGGTTCCGAATTCCAATAGATCCCGTCAACCTTTGATTTTTTTGGGGAAAAGAAGGACGAATGTCATGAACCTTGATCCTGCAAACAAACTAGTAGATATTCTCAATAAGTCCTTCCCCCACTTGGATATATTTTTTGATAAACGCTGTTCTTTTTTTGGAACTAGTTAGTTCTTTGCCTGCGTGAGTGTGTGCGTGTGTTTGATGTTTTTTTTTTGTTTTTTTTGTTTTTTATCCCTGTTGTTACTTATTAATTGATATTCTTTCACTATTATTATCATTATTTATTATTCTTATTATTATTTTACTAATGTTTTGTCTGACGCGGCCGATGTTCGGTATCATTATTATAACTTTCCTATTATCTTTTTTTCTTTATTAGTCTATTTTATATGTATCATTAACCCCGCTTTGGGCTTCGGCCTGTTTGGGGGGCAACATAGGGCCTCATCTTCCGGTTTTTCCGGTGGATTGTATCCCTGTTGTTGCTACATTATTATTATTATTATTATTCTACTGCACCGTTTGTGTTTAACTATGTTATTAATGGTACTCCCTTGGTTAGAACTAATACTTTGAAGGATCTAGGAGTGGTTATGTCAGACAATTGTTCCTTTTCTGAGCATTTAAATCACGTATATCTGGATATTTCACGTCGCATCGGCATGTTGAAGAGGTCCATTCAGTTCTTTACGGAAGCAAAAACTTTTTTGCTTCTGTTTAAGACTTTTGTGATTCCTAAAATCATCTATTGCGCGTGGATTTGGTTTGGGGGCAATCAACAAGTTTTACATAAAATACAACGTAAATGCCTTAATTTTAAAGCTTTTATAATAAAGAACTTTGGCAATCAGCTACCTATGACGTCCGCCCATTTTCATAACATTTTTAACATTGCGCGTATTATTAGTATTTCACTTTTTAACATTCTTGTCGGTATTTTTCACGCTAAGTTGAGCGTAGGTTCTTTAGTGAATGATTTTAACTTTCAGAGTATTAGATTGACGCGTAGGGGCTTCGTTTTTACTCCCTTGTACAAATGGAAGACGTTTATTTCACGGATCGATCCGGTGTATAAAGTGATTACTAATTACATAGATAATTTCAACGATGTTTGCTTTACGGCTTCTGATGAACTCCATTTTTCTCTTTTCTCATAACGCCTGTCTCCTCGTCCTTTCCGTTTTTTTTTGTTTTTTTTTCCCCTATTCATTTTCCATCTAATTTTTATTATTTCTATATTATTTTATTATTTTTTAATGTTTTTATTCGAGAATCGCTGTGTTAATGTTATTATTTTTTGTTTTATTTTTCTATTATAAATTTTTATATGTGGTTCATTAACCCCGTTTTGGGCTTAGGCCTGTTGGGGGACAACACGGGGCCTTGCACCCCGGTTTATCTGGTGTGTTTCTCTCCCTGTTGTTGTTACAATTATTATTATTATTATTATTGATATTCTCGACAATAAAATACAGTCTCTGCAGGAAAACCAAAATATCATTATCAACCTTCTTAAAAATAATACCCCCCCACCTAACCCAGTCACGAGTAACTCATCCTCTGATTTTGTCGGATGTACTGAAGAGAGCTCAGTTTCACCAACAGCATTTTTGGTGCAAAATTCAATCCCTAAAAACATCAACAGATATCTCCGAGGGATCTCTCCAACGAAGTTGTAGCAAAAAATACAACCTCTAAAAGAAACACTGCGGATTTTAACGGATTCAACAATCAGTTATCTGTTCACACTAAGGATTCTGCAGAGAGAAAATTCTACATTGGTTCCAAAGCGAATACAGGCATCAAAACTATTTCCAAAATCTCCACGAAAGCACTGTTCATCACCAGACTCTCCCCTAGCCTTAAGGAAGACCAATTAAAATCAATTTTAAGCAAAGAACTGGCAATATCAAATTTAACCTGCCGCCGTTTAAACACTGGACATAACTCGTATGCCTCTTTTTACTTAGCAGTTGACAGTAAGGACTATGACAAACTACTTAATGAAGAGGTGTGGCCTGAAGGAGTGTTAATTAAACCATTCTATGGTAAATTATGTAATTATCATTTATACAAACCTGATCAATCTACGGAGGATAGAAAATCTATTCTATTTAATCATGGAGAGTAATTTCTACTATCAAAATGTACATGGTCTACGAACTAAGAGTTTGGATTTATACAAAAATGTACTCTCTAACAATTTTGATTTTCTTCTTCTCACTGAAACGTGGCTTAACTCCGACATTCAGAACCATGAACTATTTCCTCCTGAATATAACGTTTTTCGAAAAGACAGAGACTATGAAAATTCCAACAATAATCGTGGAGGCGGAGTGCTCATCGCAGTCAATGCATCCTTAAAGTCTAAGAGTCTTTATGACCTTGAAGTTTTCCCTGAAAGTATTTGCGTCGAATTGAAAACATTAAATGGTCGCAATCATGGAGCAATTAACCTGGAGGCGAAACTCTAACAGTTCCCTATACTATTTTTTTCGTATTGATAATCAGCGCCGCCAAGCGCGCGGCATATAAATTACGAATTAAAAATTTCCCATAATGCATTCCTGGATGAACAGAAGGCCCCTAGCTTCATGGCTGTTGTTACTCTTATTTATTTATCTTATTTATTTCAATTAAAATAAAAAAATTTAAATTTAATTAAATTTCATTTATTTAGATGTATTTTATAATGTTAATGTTTTTAACAATGTTATAATTTTTTCCATAAAAATAATATTCATATTCATCTTAATGAAGATACATATTAGGTGTTTTTAATAAAAAGTTATATATAAATAAAAATAATCTTACAAAGTTCATTGCAAATTTCCTTTTTCTAAAATATAAAAAATATATTACAAAATTCATTTGGTGGAGACATTCATATTCTACTTTTTGGTGATCTTTAAGAATCCGAAGTCAAAATTTCGAAAATCCAAAATATCTAGTACACGAACAGATTGAACGAGATCAAATCTTTCGAGTAAAGTTAATCATTCCTTACTTCTGTAAAGGAAATAGGGATATGTTAAAATATATGTTTTATATATATAGATAAAATAATTAATGTTAACTATCTGCACATCGCGTTATGACTGATCATGAGACTAAGGTAAATGAATTTATTTTTTAAAGACCCCCCCCCTAGACCCCTCTCTAACGAACTGATATATACCCCCTTTTCTATTTGGTCACAGTAGATGGTTAAATTAGTAAAAATTTCACTTACCTTGGTAGCATGATCAGTCATCGCGCGATGTGCAGATAGTTAACATTAACCGATAAAATTATGTTAAGCAAGAATGCCATAAGTTTCGTTTGCGCATTTTCTACAACGAATATTTACCTTAACTCGTCATTAGGAACTGGGAAAAAGAAAGCTCTGGATTTTCTTTGAATTATTTCTGCAATACTTTGCAATACACTGGGATCCTCCTTGTTTTCTTTTAGACATTGTCAAAATGCGTTAGACAATGTCTAAATATCGTAATTCAGATAGACGATGTGTTCGACACGATCATGACAGTTACAATTTTAAAATGAGGTCAGCCCCTCAAGCAAAAATAGGATAGCTACACATAATTTTAGTTTCATACTTGTGATTTATATGCCGTACACCAGTTGTCGCTAAAAAACGGAAGTACGAAAAATTTCGTCAAGTTTCGCCTCCAGGTTAATTGCTCCATGGTCATAATATCGCTATTGGTGTCAGGTATATTCCTCCTCGTTATGACTCATTTAGTTACATCAAGAACTTACAACATTTATCTGACAAGCTCTCCTCATTATCTCAGGACATTTTGCTTGTTGGAGACTTCAATTTACCTTATCTTGACTGGGAAACTGGTGCTTGTAATTCATCTGATCATCATCTGCAAATTCATCTAAATCTTTTTTAGCCCCTTCAGGGGTACCGCAAGGTTCTATCCTTGGTCCTCTTTTGTTCAACATTTATATTAATGACCTGGTTTCACATATAAGATCATCTCGAATTCTGCTTCTTGCAGATGACTTCAAATTATTTCGACGTATATGTGAACCTTCAGACTCTGTGTTGCTTCAGGAAGATGTTAATAGAGTGCTCGAATGGTGTGAAATAAACCTTTTAAAAGTCAACCCAACTAAAACGAGAGTTGTAACTTACTCTCGTGCTGTCATGCCGCTCATATATAAATAAACAAGTTTTGCAGCGTACGAGAACGATCCGTGATTTAGGTGTTATCTTTGATGATAAACTATATTTTCACCATCATGTTGCTGTTATAACAAGCCAAGCATATCCATGCTGGGACTTATCAGCAGATCAACTCATTCTTTTAAAAGACCCAAGTGCTTTACCGTTTTATTTAAAACTCTTGTCATCCCACGTCTTCTTTTCTGTTCCTGTGTGTGGAATCATTTAACACAAACTGATATTAAAAAACTCCACAGTGTGTTTTCACGCTTTTGTTAAATTATTTTCAGACACCATTTTACACATCTTATGGACTTTAACATAGACAACATACTTAAAGAAGTTCGTTGCCTTCATTTATCTCAACTCCTAACTAGGAATGATCTAGATTTCTGTACAAAGCTATTCATAATATCATTGATTCCCCAAGTTTTTCTCATTGCTTTTAACTTAAATGCTTCCATATATCAAACACGATGTAAAAATATTTGCTGTGTTCAGAAACACAATTCAATTAATCCGTTTACCAGATTATTCTTAAAGTATAACAAACTGAGTGATTTTGTAGACATCTTCAACTCCAACCATTATGCCATTTATAATGAACTCTTAAACTACTTTGATAATATGTCAATGAGCAATTTTTAGCTCTTTGTCTATTTCACATGTACTGTAACTGATTTTTTATTTAACTGTATGCTTATATGCTTTGTCTTTGTTTGGTTTTTTATATTCTGTTTACCTCCGTTAATGATTACTTGTATCCATCCTCAAATTTTCTGTCTTTTTTTATTTTATTTTTTTAGTGTGTTCGTTGTTAAAGGTTTATTTTCAACTGTTTTCGATCACACTTAAAACAAATAAAATTGAAATTGAAATTGAAATTATTATTATTATTCTTTGGGGAAGCCAAACTCGGATCAAGTCCGGAAGACAATCCCAGAGGCGGACCCAAAAGAGGGCCAAAGCCCAAGGGACTCAAATGCGAGGGAGGGAAAGTTAAGCACTTGTAAGAGTAATGATATTTTGGTGTAGGAATTTCCTTACTATGTGACAGGTGTTTAGAATTGTGGCTTTCTGT
>JAHWFO010007477.1:214967-248224 GCA_023313115.1 Rhysida immarginata
TGGGACTTTTTTACAGGGTGACTAGCGACCGGGAATGGTCAGGGAATTTTTATTTTTTAAACCGAGTACAGTCAGGGAATCATAAAATCGATACTTTTGAACAATGTCAATAATATTCTTTCATGACAGCCCCCCTTTTTTGTCTACTAATAATCAGGAATAATTTTACGTAATCTTTTTGCTAGGCACCCTATCATTCCTAAACGTTTTTATATTTCACTTTCATATGTTTCATCCTATTACATTTTTTCTCGCCGCCCCCTTATTATTTCCTATTTGTCCTCCGTCTTGTCCTATCCCAACAGTTCGTCTAATTAATCTCATTTGTTCTCTTGTTTGTCAGCCAATAACGCCTTACTATTCCCCATGCAAACTATATATAAACCCGTCCGTTAGTACTAATTTCATAACTTTAGGATAATTCTCTAATATTCTCTTTGCTTTTAGAGAATTATCCTTTTTTGCTTTGATAAAGGATAGGCTCTATCCGAAACGTCAGCTCTTTATTTGATTTTTTGTTTTATTTTGATTATACTTATATATTTATTATTTTGTTATTTGTTAATTATTATTTTATTTTTCAGTTGTATTTATTAACTACTTATTTTTTTATCTAATTTGTATTTTTGGTTAACATTTATTACTCAATGTATGAAGTAGTACTAATTGTAGTTCTTGTAGGCATAGTTATATAAATATAAGAATTTGTATATATTGGATACATTGTTTCGTCCAAAATATCCATATTCAAATCACCAGCTTAACACAGTTTAAGTTTGTATTATTACGATAATCTAATTCACTTTCTAAAAAATAAAGGAATTCAGATAAAGCAGTAGGGAATTTAGACAGTAAACAGGAGTAATGACAGTATTGTTATATTTTCCTTTATTCAAGATTCTTAGTGAGATACTTTCAGAAAAATCTGATCTAAATTTGTTGTCTATAACGTTGTAGGCAATATCTTTATGAATATCGCCATGTTTAAACTGGAATTCACATATTATGATAATTGGCCATACATAGTTAGAAGAACTCATAATATCTTTAAATTTTTCAAAGTTTTCATTCCTAAAACTCTGAGTATTTAAGGATACTATGGACAATGTATCAGTACAGTAAGCAGATCCCGTATCTAAACTATTTAATATTTCAAAAAATTTCTGTGGATCAAGTGATTCGCAAGTTATATTATCAAACCACAGAATAAGGGATACATAGAAGCGTCACGCAATGCCAAGGCACGGGAAAGTGGATGAGTCATACTCGACTGCAGCACACCTGGGCAATGGGTGTGGGGGGGGCACTAATCAGGCTGGCGAAGAGCATGGAGATCAGGGCATTGATAGGGAATTTTACACTTCTGAAAAAATCAGGAAATTGTCAGGGCAGCCCGTTAAAATTACGCTACCGTCAGGGAAATTAGAATTTTACAGTTACTGAGTAATATTAATAATTTTACAACAATAATTTAACAAAGTAAAGTATGATTTTTGAAGGCCTGAATAAAAAGTCTGCGTCTGATACCATTTGATTATTTAATAATAAATTTTCATTTTCCTTTTTTTCTTTAAATATTTCGAATGACTGCAACAAAATCAGCATAATGAAACAATTAGAACAAATAAATCTATATTTTTAAATCTTCTATATATATAAAGAAGGATGTTAGTTTGTTTGTGGGTTTGTTTGTTTGTTTTTTATACAAATCTACAGTTATATTCCGATCTTGATAAAATTTCGCATACATGACCTTCAAAGCATGAGGAAGGTCACTGTCTACCTCAGATTTCAAAAAAATAATAACTATTGATAAAAAATCGATATTCATGGTTATGGCACGGCATATTAATGAGAAATATCTCATGACCAACAATGCAAGAAAAAGTTTTTGCAATATAGAATTCAATGCATAGAATTCCTGTTATTCAGGCTTTTCTTAGAAAAGAGAATTCTTAATACTTAACAATTTCTTGAAAATCTTTAAAAATGATCAGTAACAGGAGTTAACAGACTATTGAGGAAGAGTGAAAGACGATAGAGGAAGCACTCCTTTAGCTCTGTGCTGTATTGAGCAAATGGTAAGCAAGTAAATAGAAGAATTGGCGACCGCTAGACTACACAAACACTACGTTTACATGCACGTTTCGATCCGGATCGACTTGAGTTAATCCAAAATTGCCTTGCGTGTACATGCATCTAACTCGATCCGGATCGAGTCCGATAAGATGCCCTGTGGGTAAAGCTCTAGATTAAGAAAGTACGCCCGACTTTGCATCTGCTACAAAATCCGCCATTGTTGGCTCAGTCGGCCTTATCACTTGAATTACGCTTCCTCTAAAATACGGATGAAATTCAATTTTTTAAAATTTTCTCATTATTATCGCCTGGAAATATAATTGAAAATCAATACATTTTGTAGTTATTGATTTTTTCTTTAAATTTTGTTTTAAATTAAAATTTTCTATATATAAATAATAAGGTTGTAGTTATTTTTAATGTTAACTATAATGTTATTTATATGTCAAGTTTTTGATTTATTTACCTCAATATAATAATCCTTAATAACTTTTAAAATGCATTTGCATGTTTAAGTTTTTTATACTTATTTTTATCAAAATATAATTTTATACATTCTTATGAAAACATAATTTTAATAGATAATTATTTGATTTTTTAGTTTTATTTTGATTATACTTATATATTTATTATTTTGTTATTTGTTAATTATTATTTTATTTTTCAGTTGTATTTATTAACTATTTATTGCATTCCAGGGTTTTTGTGTCTCGTCCTTTTCTCTTATAAATATCCATTCATAAAAAAATAAGGTATAATAAACAAAAATAATTAATCTAAATCAAAATAAAAATAAAATAAAAAGCTGACGTTCTGGATAGAGCCTATCCTGTATCAAAGCAAGAGGATAATTCTCTAAAAGCAAATAGAATATTAGAGAATTATCCTGAAGTTATGAAAGTTGTACTAATGGACGGGTTTATATATAGTTTGCATGGGGAATAGTAAGACGGTATTGGCTGAAAAAAGAAGAGAACAAATGAGATTAATTAGACGAACTGTTGGGATAGGACAGGACGGAGGACAAATAGGAAATAATAAGGGGGCGGCGAGAAAAATGTAATAGGATGAAACATATGAAAGTGAAATTATAAAAACGTTTAGGAATGATAGGGTGCCTAGCAAAAAGATTTCGTATAATTATTCCTGATTATCAGCAGACAAAAAAGGGGGGTAAATGACAGAATATTATTGACAATGTTCAAAATTTTCGATTTTATGATTCCCTGACTGTTCTCGGTTTAAAAATAAAATATTCCCTGACCATTCCCGGTCGCTAGTCACCCTGTAAAATAGTCCCACATGTAAGAGCATCGCGTCAAAGGTATTAAAATATGAGAGGACATTGAAGAACATTGAAAAGAAGAAAAAAAAAGATAAGATGAAGAAAGAATAAAAGGGCCCATAGGGCTTGCGACAAATTAAGGAATAGCTGAAGTTGGAAAGGGACATGGGAAAGGTAATGAAGGAATGGTGCCTTTGCTAAGGTTAATGCCATTAGGGGTGAGGGAATTGAATTTCCAAATAAGAAAAGACTCGAATTGCTTTCTTTCTTTTTTGTTATGGAAGTTACTACGAAGAATATAAAGGATGATGGCCTGTAAAGAGTGGCCAGGGGAATTAAAGGAAGTGGCCATCAGCCTTTATATTCTTCGTAGTAACTTCCATAGCTTTACTCTGTGAAACTCACCGCAAACCAAGCCAAGACTTCAAGCTTCCTGGCTATTGTGTGTACCGTAAGGATCGAATGGCTTCAAATGCTGCAAGATGTGCGCCTGGGGGCACTGCGATCATCATTAAGAGGGGAATTCAACACCAAGAATTAGTATACAAGTCTTATGCAGGTATGGAATCAGCCTCCATCATTATCAATGACGTCTCCTGTGGTGAAGTGAAGTTCGTAGCGCTCTACAATTCACCTAAACATTATCTTGACATTTGCGAGCTTGATGAACTCTTCAGTGGTGACACTCCAGTCGTCCTGGCTGGTGACCTAAATGCCAAATATCCAAGCTGGAACTCCAGAACGCAGAATTACAACGGCATGATTCTCTATAGGTACATACAAGGTAGAGATGATATCATCGCTACTGGACCTGTGGAGGACACCTACTACTGCGACCACTCCCCGAGTAGTGACGTTTTGGACATCTCGCTCTTGAAGGGTTTCTTCAAACCGTACAATATCTTCACGATTGATGACCTTTCTTCTGACCACAAGCCTGTGGCGTTGTACTTTGACAATGTTGACATAAATTTCCGAGAGGAACTCGTACATCATCAAGACTGGAGGCTCTACAAAGATATTCTTAAGGACTATGGCTACCATCCCGATGTTGCTTAATGTACAGAGGACATCGATCAACTTGTTGATGACATCACCAGATGTATTAACAGTGCCATAGAAGTCAGTAAGTATCCATCAGAGAAAAAACCTTCTCATCGAATCCAACTCTCTCCTGGAATCCAACGCCTAATTGCTGAAAGAAACAGGACCCGTAGACTTTGGCAACGCTATCGTGAACCTTGGCTCAAAACCAAGTACAACAGGTTAGTGCGAAGAGTTCAAGAGGAGATAAAAGAGCTTCGCGACGCTAGATGGAATGAAAAACTCAAAAGCTTGTCGGCTCGCGACAATTCCATTTGGAGTATGGTTAGAGCTTTACAGAAGAAGAAGAATGTTATGCTTCCTCCACTCCGTACACCACAAGGTAACTAAGTGCAAACTGATCAGGACAAGGCCCAAGTCATTGCAAATTCACTGGAACTGCAGTTTGTTACTCCCACCAAGGATAAGCCCGAGAGCCAAATCATGTCTCGGCGTGTGGAAGAAGGTATTTACAACTTTGATGAAGTCCCGAAGCATTTTACGAAGTACAACATTGAGGCTGGTGAGATCGCCAACATCATAAATAAACTGAAAAAGAAGAAGGCTCCAGGAAAAGACAAGGTGAGTAATAATGCCCTTATGAATTTCTGAAAGAACTTTATTGAATTTCTCACTAATATCATTAGCGACTGCTGGAAATTTTCTTACTTCCCTGTGGCTTGGAAGAAATCTATTGTGTTGAGTATTCCAAAGCAGGGACAAAATCCTGCAATTCCCGCGAGCTACCGACCTATTAGCTTGCTACCCTCGATGTCCAAGGTGTTGGAGAGAACGATCCTTGTCAGATTCCAAGATCACTGTCTAGCAAATGACCTTTTACGGGAAGAGCAGTTTGGAGATATTGTCCAGCTGCCCACTCTTGTCCGATGCAGATATGGAGGCTCGTTGAAGGCCTGAGCACCCCCCTGAACCTATCCATGTACTGTGGGGTGGTATTTCTCGATGTCAGTTAAGCTTTTAACCAAGTGTGGCATGAGGGCCTTGTATACAAAATGATCAGAGACGGGTTCCTGCCGATTTGATCTTGATGGTGAAATCCTTTCTTGACGGCAGATCCTATCAAGCCAAGGTTGGAGAAAATCTTTCCACACCCCGTGTTGTAAAGGCCGGTGTCCCTCAGGGTTCTGTCCTCGGGCCTATGCTATTTAATTACTTTGTACATGATTTCCCAAAACCCGATAATTGTAATCTGTATTTTTATTCGGAAGACACTACCATTATGACATGGGCACACCAGCCGGCTCACGTTATCACTCGGCTGCAGTGCGCCTTGAAGCAGTTCGAAGACTGGTTTAACTGCTGGAAGTTGAACCTTAACGTCGGAAAGTGCAAGGCTTTGTACCTCAATAGGAAGCTCAAGCATCCCCCAGATTCTCTTGTTCTGTTTAATAAGAAACTGGACTGGGTGGACAACTACAAGTACCTGGGAGTTATCATTGACACAAGACTCTGATGGAACTAGCATATGTCCTATGCTCTGAACAAAGCGAAGAGGGCTAAGTACAGTATCATAGCTCTTATGGGTTGCAGCAGCGCCCTCAGCATTGACAACAAGCTACTTCTGTACAAATCGATTATCCGGACCATACTCCTCTATGGCATGCCTGCGTGGGCGACTATCTGTAAAAGCAGATGGAGTGAACTACAGTCATTCCAGAATGTTACCCTGAGGACCATTGCCCAGCTGGACAGAAGGACGGTGAAAAACCAATCCATCCACCTCGATTTAAACATGGCCCATATCGGTAAGTTTATACAGGATCTCCTTTTGATTATGATACAGAAGATGAAGACTCACGACAATAAGCTTGTGAAAGGGATACTGGAGAACTCAATGAATATGAACTGGCATACGAAGTATCGTAAACCGAGGCACATTCTTGACATCAATTTTGAAGATATTAGCAACGTCTCTTTCCCAGACTACTGGAAGATGTGATAATCTTATTTCTCCTTGTATTTTTTTTATTTCGTTTGTTTTTTGTTTCTGACAATCGTCAATCTTATTTTCTTTTTTGTATAATATGGAAGACCGCTTGGGTTGGTTAGGCTTCTTGACTACCTCAGTGTTTATTTGGAGTTTATTCTGGTTAGATGAGCTTTGTGAAAGCGCTGCTTTCGTCCCATCCTAACGAATGTACACTTCACTGTTCGATTGTCGATTGTCATACAACTTTCATAACTTCAGGATAATTCCCTAATATTCTATTTGCTTTTAGAGAATTATCCTCTTGCTTTGATAAAGGATAGGCTCTATCCGAAACGTCAGCTTTTTATTTCATTTTTATTTTGATTTAGATTAATTATTTTTGTTTATTATACCTTATTTTTTATCTAATTTCTATTTTTAATTAATATTTATTATTTATTGTATTCCAGGGTTCTTGTGTCTCGTCCTTCTCTTAATATATATCCGTTCATGCATTGAGGATATTGTGAATAATATTTATTTTCATAAGTATGCCTATTGATATATCTGATCATGACTTAAGTATTCTACTTGATGAAAGTCTTAAAACACCTATACGTAATAATAAATATAAATACCAATTTGACTTAAAGAAATATAACCCGGACTGTTTAATTGACTTTCTTAAAACAGAAAAATTAAATAAAATATCGGATTTACAACACGCTAATAATGCTTATGATTCTTTGGTTCTTATCAGATGATAAGACAGTTGGGAAGACTTCAAAAAAGCCTTGGATAAGTGCTGGCTTATTAACTTCTATTAAAAATAAAGCCAATAAATATGCCTATATTAAGCTTAAAACTTTTTGACTTAAATGCTGCTGATTCTTATCGTAAATACTCAAGTAACTTAGTTACATTGTTGAGATCTGCAAAGAAAAATTCTTTTCATTCTGAATTTAGCAAGTTTCCAATGATCCTAAGCAATTTTGGAATCTTATAAATAGAAGTCTCTGTAAGAACATCTCCGATCTAAAAAATATCAATCGCATTGCCTAGAATGGCGCATTTGTAATAAATAAATATGAAATAGTTAATGCATTTAACAACTACTTTGCATTTAATAGAATTAGTTACTCATGCATTTTATAGAATTAGTTATGCAAACTATAATCATTATATTGTTTGGCCCTTACAAATTCAGCATCTTTCTTTTATAATCCCTTTGTCGAAAATGAAATAGTAACTGTAATTAATATTTTGTATTTAAAAAAGGTCCTGGTTGGGACCTTATAAATCCTAGGATTGTGAAAGCTACTGCTCATATTTTAGCTCCAATTTTATCACATATTTTTAACCTATCTGTTATGCAAGTTATTTTCTCAGAAGATATGAAGAAAGTAATTGTAATTCCTCTCTTTAAATCTGGCAATAGTGCTATACCTTCAAATTATAGACCGATTGCAAGTTTGCCTGTCTTTACGAAAATTTTTGAAAGACTCATTTATAATCGTATTGTTAATTTTTTGGATGAGTGTAAAATTATTTTACGCTCATTATGGTTTCAAAAAAGGTTGTTCCACTGTTAATGCTATTGCTTCTTTAATTAACAAAATTCAGTCTGCTTTAAATGATAATGATAGATGTATTTTATTTTGCATCGACTTTAAAAAAGCCTTTGATACTATTAATCGTAAAATTCTATGTTTAAAACTTGAACATAATGGTTTTAGGGGTATTATCAATGATTGGTTTTACAGCTATCTCAATCATCGTCCGCAGACTGTTACAATTGATTCTAATTTAAGTGATGTTACATTTATAATAGCTGCCGCCACGTAAGTTGATCTTTTTGATATGCACAGTAAGTCATCTCATCAATATGCTTTGTTGGACTTGTCTTACTATAGTAATGGAGGAGATATCATTGAAACGTGGAAAGCCTATTAAAAGTCAAAATATAAAACAAACTGCATTCGAGTCGACTATCCAGCGTGATTTTTTAATTTATTAATTTCATTTATTAATTTCATTTATCTATTTAAAAGAAAAAACGAAAATAGAAACTAAATATATATACGAAAACAACGTTTCGAAAATGAAAGCGGAAGTTTCATGGAATAGCTAAGCGATGTACTTCCCGTTACCGTCTATTGGCTCGCGTCACATAGCCAACTAAAAATACGGGCCCCAGCGCAATCCAAGGTCAAAGCGATGACGTCATACTCATAGGCTGGTAGTTTCAAAAACTGAGAATGTTTATTACGAACAGTTTAGTACCTATATTAAAATTAAACAAACTTTTAACTTTTATAATTAACTAAAACACTGCTTTTAGAATCATAAATAATTATGAGATCGTCTTGCTGTTTTTTAAAACTTGAGTATAAGATTTGTTCATCATTTTAAATTTAACTGGCTATGATTTAACAATTTATTTGCTAACTATAAAATTTATAGTGTAAAAGTAAAAAAATAAAAAAGATAAGTTGAAAGTTAAATAAATATTTTATTAAACTTCAAAGTAATATCAAACAAAGCAATACAGAAAAATGCAAATTCGTTATTTCTTCAATATCTAAGTTTTCTTATTTTTCTTTTACAATTTTTAGCATCACACCGTTTATCATTAATAACTTTAGTAAAATTAGTCAACAAAAGTAATATAATATTTTTCAGTTTTTTTCTCTATTAATACACTGCAAAAACATTCACGATCTAAATTCAAATCTTCCCTTTTTAACATTATGCAACTTAAGTTTTGTTGCCATTTTATTTTAGCTGGCTCTCATTTGTGAATCGTAATTTGAATTGCAACCATATACACTGCTGGTGGTAGACATGCTGGTGGATACAGGGTCCCATGTGTCATTTTTGGACATCGAACTGTGTCACCAGCTGCCCCAGGTCCCTATTCATGATGTGGACACAATGGTGCGGGGCGTTAATGGAGGGTGCATGCGTATTAAGCAGGAAGCCACACTCGACATCAAAATTCGAGGGCGAGCGCTGCCTAAATGTGACTTTCTGCTGCATTCCTTTCAGGACAGGCCTTACGATGGGATTCTGGGCACAGATATCCTTCATGGAATTACCTTCGTATGCTCATCGGTGTCGGTGGTTAATGAAGAGACCGAAACGACGAACGATGTCAACTCCGCCCCGGAAAGCTCAGAAGAGCAGGTGGACGCAGAAAAGCGTGTGGGTAATGATGGAATGATCAAGACATCGTGTGGCCCAGACCATTTTAGGGAAACCTTACGGCCTAATGCCCATGTGATGGTGTCATGTGAAGGTGTCATGCATGAGTCATATTTTGGTCCATTTAAAGTGCTGCAGTTGCTACCGAATGATGAGGTAAGAATAAAGGGGCTCAAATTTCACGATACCCAAGTGGTTAGGAGGAAAAGGGTACATGTAGTGACGCGAAAGGGGAGTGTAGTTGATGAACCGTCAGTCCGAGCAACTGACACTAGAGACGTAGCCACAGGTACAGAGGAGGCAGCCTATAATAAAGTTTTGGTGGATGTCGGCGTTGAATGCAAAATAGGGGAAGCGGCGTCGGAGGTTATGCAAATGGTGAAGGGACAGGAGCCAAGAATAGGAGGTTGGGAACCGGCAAAATTAGTATCCTCGAGTTGTCCAGCTAGTCGCAAGAATCTGGAAGTCAATGGCACCAAGCCACTGGACGGAGCAATTCGAGAGGTACCACGGCTAGGGCTATATACCAACGAAGGGTTTAAGAATAGTGCTGGCAATGTTAGAGGAAAAGTGGGGCAGGTAAAAATTATGGATCAGAGAAATAACCCATCCAATGATATAGATGGTAAGAATAGGATTCGTGTCATGCCGAACTGAAAAGTAGATAAGAAGCATAATGTGAAGTGTGGTTGGTTACCTGAGTGAAGTTGCGTGTATTGTTTGTGTTTTAGGTATGCGTATGCTCTTGGGAGTGGGAGAACGTGGTTCTTTCATTCCTAAGAGGGGGCGTATGTGACTAATGTCAGTGTGTGTTTTGAGTTCGTTTGGTGTTTTGTTGTTATTTCATAGTTGGTTGGTGTCGTTTATGCAAATTTCTGTGTTTTAAGTGTATTTGTTGAATAAATGAGTTTTGTAGCGATTGTGTTGCGGTAGTTGTGTAAGAGTTGTGTGGTGGGTTTGGTTGCGAATATCGATCATGTGTGTGGAATTTTTAAATAAAAATAAGTCAAGTTACTGTATAGGAATTTTTATGTTTTGTAGTACGTAGGTGATATTTTCCTGATTGTTGGAAATAGATTTTTTTTTAAAGTTATCTGAGGGAAGCTGCCGCAATTGTTTGGATAATCGTTGGGGCAGCTTTTCTCAGTATGTGAGCCTCAACAAACCAGGAGGAAATGGGAGATTGTTGGGAGAGTGAGCGATCGTAGTAAGTTTTCCTTTTGCAGGCAAGCGTAAAAAATATAAAAAATAAAAAGATCGTTCGAGTCCCCCCCTCCCGAGTTAGCAGCAATGATGTTTCTGGATGTGTCTGCTGATGGAAAATAGGAGCTTTGATGAAAGCAGGCCTGTATGATGGTTACAAATTAATTTTAAATAATATGTCCTGTGAATTGATGATGGCTATGTTTTTCTTTTAATGTGCGTGACTGTTATACGTCGAAAGCGAGCAGTACATGAAGGAATGCACCTAGAACGAAGTTTCCCGACCAAGATGAGAATGAATCGGCAACAGAGCGGTGAGATCGTTCCATTTTAGTATTACAGACAGACTTGAAGTTTTGATCACCAGTGGGGAAATTTAATTTTTGGGAAGGTGCATTTCAAAAGAAAGTGACGATTACCATTAATAGTTCAAGATCGACAGTTAATTCTCTTATGAGAATCTATCTGAGTTAAATGTTTGTTTATTGCATGGCGCTGAAGCACACTGGCATTGAGTAGCGATCAACATCGCGTTAAATTTGTATAAGTTAAGCAGAAATGTTTACAATAAACGATATTCATAACCATTTAGCGTCTGTGAAGCGAAGCCTGTCACGTGGGGGCTTTCCATGAACGTTTACTGAACGTATGCCTATAGGTATTGTGATACGTGAGTGAATAGAGTGAAGTCTACAGCGTCTATGAGCGGACAGTGAAAGGTCTAAAGGTTGTTGTTGAGGGGTTAATGCTCTCTCCCCTGGTTGACCAAGCAGGTGCAGCGCTAATTTGTAGCACTGTTTGGCAACAAATCAAAAGGAGGGCGTGACGCTTTCGTGGGATAGGTCTCACAATCTATTCACTCTTGTCAGGTACTTGCAGCCTGTGTTGTAGGCCTTTACAGATTGGGCATAGAGTATGATGGGCTCATTGGCTCCCCATGTGCTGGTGCACGTTTTCAATTAAATGTTTGTAAATTCAGAAGATTTTGCATTATTTTAATAAGTTAATTGATTATTGGCTAATTTTGATATGATTGTTAAAGTTTATGTCTTTCCAATATGGGGCCCCAATTTTGAATAGTAATGATTTGTATTTGTAATTATTGATCCTAAGCAATTAAAATGAATAATTTATCGTTTGTCAGCCTCTACTCCTTGCGAATATAACATCCACCCCGCGCAAGTCCAAAAACCCGCTCCTGTAGTGCTTGGGAGTGAATTATCGTAAGGGGGTCCTTACGGCACCCCCCCCTCCCATGAACTACAGGGCACAGCATTTTCTGGGCATTTTGAGGCACTAGAAAATACGAAGTTAAAAAGTTTATACTCATCAATTATAGAATTATAGAATTTTACTCATTATAGAAAAGTAGGGTCCTGTTATCTAAAAAGTTACAGCACCATCGTGGAATTGAAAGTTACTTTTATAAGCGCAGTTTACAAAACTCGGTTGTTCGGGAAAATTATCTCAAAACAACTGTAAATATTATAACAGTATCAACTTCATTATAATAACTTCAATATAATAAAAGTCAATATATCTTGATATATCGATAATATAAACTATGAGACCAATATTAAAATCATAACATGTCCGGAAAGAAATGTACTGTAGTTAAAAAGAACAAAATATAACTTGAATTATACATGAATATGAATGTAAAATCTCCGAATTAAGAAATATAAGGAATGCTAGCTTAGTCAAAATGAAACACGCAGCACTGATTTATTTACCGGTAATTTCATAAGATAGAAACATTTGTGACGAGCCCCCACCTAATTATATATGCATGAACCCACATTAGCATAGCCAATGTGTCAGAAGGCGATCGTCAACGGGTTCGGGACTGATTTGTGAGAAATGAGGTGTTGTGAGACCAACTACGCAATTACTCAAGCAATATTTACAATAAAATGTTAATTTTATTTCTATTACCAGCCCAATACACTTAAGTATTAATCGTGATCGGAATTTTGGTAAAAATTAAATATTACTAACTAATTGTGTTACAACCTTAGACAGTAATGCTAGCCTAAAGGGGCCACTTAGTCTAACGCGCTACCGCTATGCAAATCGCCACCAGGCGCGCGGAACACATGCAGTTCCTTACAATCGCATACACATAACTTGAGTACTTACTCCAATATATTTAACAAAGGCCTTAGGCAACAGATTTTTTTCTTTTTCCAATAATCATAATCATGAGGACGCAGTGTGGGTATTATAACGTTGGGTCTGACACGGGACATCACCTCTTTTTAGCTGCTTTGGCATGACGCCGGAGAGCGTCAAGTGATTCTTTTAAACTTCACTCTCAATGAGAAGTGCGAGGAGAATCACAGAAACCCCGCCGGTGATTCCCGTGCAGTTCGCTACCAACTACAAGTATACCCCCCTTACTGCACTCAGTGATTTGCCTCCTCTATATGATCACACATAAAAAACTTTAATTTCTACAATAACAAAACAACACGTTAATACAACAATTGAAGGATGACGAGAACCTCATCTTCCAAGAATTTCTCCCAACAACAATGCAAACAGCGATCATCTCACTCTGTTACTTTGCTTTGTTGACGCAACAGGGTTGAGATCGACGCAATGAAATGAATATTTACATAAAAAAAAAAATATCCTTTAATTCTAAACATATAATATCAAACTAGTAATTATAAAAATTATCAAAAGGAATTAGGCTGGTAATAACATAACCACACAAACACTAGAGAATTGCTAGTAAAAATATAAAAATTATTAAATTCCCACTGGGCCTATGTAATTTCCCCCAATTTTAATACGTGACTTGTCACATACACCCAATGACAACAAAAAAAAAAATTTAAACAAATAAAATTTTTTTTTTCTTATATATAACAAAACCCAAAACATAATTACATTTAATCACTTAACTATTTGGACAACACTAAACACTGACACTCATTCTTCATCTTATAGGTCACAAAAACCCAAACGTCTTCCTTTATGTAGGAACTGAATTCCTTCGCCGTCGCAATATTCATCCCCCTCCTCATAATTTACCTTACTTCTAGCTTCCTCAAGCTCCTCTATATTCTGAACTGTTTTAGTCACTTTTAGCACTAACGGGTTCATCCGAATTTTTCGACTACCCTTCCTTTTACCACTTTTATTATCCCATCCCTTAGGACGATAATCACCCATCCACGCCAATCCTCGTTCAGGAACTTCAGCCAATACCTCAACTCTTCCTGGTTCACAGATCCCGGTATTCATCTCTTTTGGCACTGCCCTACTTCTGGTCATCGTACCTACTTCTCTCACTTCCACTTGTTTTCCATAGCCACTACCCACCTGGACTCCTTTTGAAAGGACTTTCCCAACCTCATATTGAGTAGCTACGCTCTTATTTACCCCGACTGTCATTGTCCCAACTTCAGTATAAGAGTTATTCGTGACAAAAGGACCTTTCCTATTATAATTCCCCATCAATTTTTCCGTCTGCCCCAATTTATCCATCCGTCTTTGGCCACAACGTTTTGTAGGATCCAAAAGTCTATACCAAGCTTGGCTTTCACGTACCCAATGTGGATCCCCATATCTCACTCCCACAACCTGAATCCAGCCCTTATTATCACGACCATTCACTATGAAGGGACCCACCCAACGTACAGTTTTACGCCTTCCCTCATTCATCGCGAGATCAGGCACTTTGATCATCACCAATTGCCCATTAATGCCGAAACCCCTCATGCCAATGACTTTGCCCCTCCTACGCTTTCTCGGGCTTTTGGGTCTCTGAAACTCTTGCTCCTTTGGAACATGTACACAAGTGTTTATTACTTCCCTAGGTACCTCTACTGGGACTATGTCCACACTATTAACTAGAGTGGTTGCCACACACTGAAATGTCAATCCTCTCATTACATCCATACCTAATATTCCATCGTATGGACGGTCTGAAAACTCATGTAACATAAATGTCCTTGCCCCCATATGGCGTCCCTGGAGACTTACCTCCAGAGTGGCACTCTGCTCCACCACCATACAACTACCATTGACCCCCCGAATAATCATATTAGCAGGTTGCCATGGTACATCTGCAATTTGCCTACAAACTTCGGAATCCAATAGTGATACTTGAGAGCCTGTATAGATACTGGCTGTCCTTGGATGTCCACTTTTGTCACGCACAAACCCCCATCGATGAAATGCATCACCAATGGCTCACCTGCTGCAGAGCTCACACTTGCATTACAGGGCTTTGTGTTTTGCTTGGGGCAATTACGGGCGTAATGCCCAGGCTATCCGCATTGAAAACAGCCTGTCCCAATATTAGGTCTAAGCCCAGGCGGTGCTTGTTTTTTTCAAGGTCAGCCCTCACTTGGGCCACAGTTTGAGTGAGGCTCAATACTGCCTCCTCCAACCGTTTTACCTTTGCGCAACATTCACAACTCGTCGGCTGTGATTTTGAGAGTTCGGGCAACTTATTGCTCTTCGCCCCCCCCCTCTATTTTCTGAGCAGCTAGGTATACTTTCGCCAGCTTCAGCCACATTAGAGGCTCCCTTTCCCTTTTTCTCAATTTCTTCCGATTTAAGAGCCGCCTCCACCGCCACTTTAAACGTCTGCGGTTTGGTGGCCAGCAAAATGTGCTGGTGTGCCTGGAGGCACCCACTCGAAAACCTCTGCAGAATCATGAGATCTCGGCCGGCTTTCAACTCAGAATGTGCACTTATGAGGCGTGCCATGGCTATTTCAAGCCTATACACATATGCCAGTACGGACTCCGATGGTCGTTGAACGGTATCATACAACTCCTTCTCGACATCGCGAGCCGTTGTCGCTCGACCAAACACTTGTTCGAGACGAGCCCGCATCTGGGCGTAGTCAGTCAGTTCAAAAATTCCGTGATCGGAAGCACGCCTCGCGGCGACTCCCCTTATTTTCGATCGGACCACTGACAATTTGACCTTTGGGGTCCAGTGGCCGATCTCCGCCATGTCCTCCACACTCGCCAGGAAGGCCATGATGCTCACTCCACCGTCCTCCCCGGAGAATGTGGGGACTGCCGAAGTGAATCCCACTAACTCGGGCATGGCAACTGCTCCCCTATCCACTTCTTTATCACCCTCGTCACAAGGCATGATTACCTTAACTATCACACCCTTATCCACCAACACTCAACTATCAATAACGTAATGTCACTATCACGCACCCACAGCACACTCTAGCACCACTCAAATCAACGTAATCTTATCCTATCCCAATACAAGAAAACCCATAAGTTTTATCTCACTGGCAATTCTTTGTGAATTTTAACTTTTAGGCCCACAAAATCTGACCCTCCTTAATCCGTAAATTCCGGAGTATCAGTCCCTGTTCGGGCGCCATTTTGTGACGAGCCCCCACCTAATTATATATGCATGAACCCACATTAGCATAGCCTGATATGTGAGAAATGAGGTGTTGTGAGACCAACTACGCAATTACTCAAGCAATATTTACAATAAAACGTTAATTTTATTTCTATTACCAGCCCAATACATTTAGGTATTAATCGTGATTGGAATTTTGGTAAAAATTAAATATTACTGACTAATTGTGTTTCAACCCTAAACAGTAACGCTAGCCTAAAGGGGCCCCTTAGTCTAACGCGCTACCGCTATGCAAATCGCCACCAGGCGCGCGGAAAACATGCAGTTCCTTACAATCGCATACACATAACTTGAGTACTTCCTCCAATATACAAAGGCCTTAGCAGGAGCAACAGATTTTTTTCCTTTTCCAATAATCATAATCATGAGGACGCAGTGTGGGTATTATAACGTTGGGTCTGACACGGGACATCACCTCTCTTTAGCTGCTTTGGCATGATGCCGGAGAGCGTCACGTGATTCTTTTAAACTTCACTCTCAATGAGAAGTGCGAGGAGAATCACAGAAACCCCGCCGGTGATTCCCGTGCAGTTCGCTACCAACTACAAATATACCCCCCCTTACTGCACTCAGTGATTTGCCTCCCCTATATGATCAAGGGATTCACTGACTCACGATTATTGAACTTTGAAATCAGTGACTCACTGCTTACTAGCACTCCTTAAATATACATATCCGTATTATTAAAATTAACGGCAAACATTAAGCTAAGCATGTTACAATTTTCGCATTAACCACAATGTTCATTACTGTAACACTCAAACTGTACGAATTAGTCGAGGACAACTAGTTTGCACCGGTAATCGTCATCTGTTGCACATCTATTGCTCTGGTGGACCCTCGCGTAGTTCCATGGACACGGAAGAACAGTAAAATAAAAAAAATTCACTCACCAATCGACGACATCAATATGGCAATCGGAGAAATTCGAATACTGCGCCAACAGTGATACCTGTGCATTGAGCAACTTCTCATCGGGATGGCCAAGCGAAAACTCCCGTCGAACGCTGCACTCAAGGTAGCAACGCCGCATCTGAAACGTCCTTTCACAAACTCCTTCTGATATTCAATGCTACACGAGTGTCAACTTAGAAAGGCCGCATTCTATTTTTTACAGTCCGACGCCATTATCGCTATTTCTCCTCAAAACGAAAAAAACGTCCTCTCATTCCGAACTTTTTGTACACACACACAAAAAACTTTAATTTCTACAATAACAAAACAACACGTTAATACAACAATTCAAGGATGACGAGAACCTCATCTTCCAAGAATTTCTCCCAACAACAATGCAAACAGTGATTATCCCACTCTGTTACTTTGCTTTGTTGACGCAACAGGGTTGAGATCGACGCAATGAAATGAATATTTACATAAAAAAATAATATCCTTTAATTCTAAACATATAATATCAAACTAGTAATTATAAAAATTATCAAAAGGAATTAGGCTGGTAATAACATAACCACACAAACACTAGAGAATTGCTAGTAAAAATATAAAAATTATTAAATTCCCACTGGGCCTATGTAATTTCCCCCAATTTAAATACGTGACTTGTCACACATTATCATTATCAGGATTGCATAAATAAATATGTTTATTCTTAGAATTCAGTAAAAATAAAAATCGACTAAATATTATTTCAGAAAAAAACCCTACAGTAAATCTAATTCATTCATTCGTTCATATCATCCAAAACAACTGCAAATATTGAAACAAAACAAGTTATGGCTCCATAGCTGAAACCGGTCATTGAAAATCATAACATGTCCGGAGAGAAATATTGTTAAAAAGAACAAAATATAACTTGAATTACACATGAATTTCAAATGGAAAGTTATTTTCATTTAATTAAAATATAGCGTGGAATTTCTAATATCTCCGAAGTAAGAAATATAAGGATTACTAGCATAGTCAAAATGAAACATGCGGCATTGTTTTATTTATCGGTAACTGCTAAATGATAGAAACATTATAATTTATTTATGCAATATCCTTATGTTATTTCTAAAATTAAAAAATACCCTACAATAAATCTAATCTATTCATTCAACCTCGTGGCATGGAAACAGTTATCAATTTGGACTATTTTTTCACGCATTTCATAAAAATCTAAGCATTAAAACATATACATAATAACAAGTAGTTTTAAGGAATAAATTTATGTAAAATAAACTGTCTTACCTTCAAAAATATGTATCCAAGAACGAAAATATGTATCCACCGACGAATGAAAGGCACAATCCAAATAAAGAAAGCATGGGGAACAGTAATAAACTGTCGTTCAACTTATGTGGCGGCATCTATCACTACGTTTACATGCACATTTCGATCCGGATCGACTTGAGTTAATCCAAAATTGCCTTGCGTGTACATGCATCTATCTCGATCCGGATCGAGTCCGATAAGATGCCCTGTGGGTAAAGCTCTAGATTAAAAAAGTACGCCCGACTTTGTCATCTGCTACAAAATCCGCCATTGTTGGCTCAGTCGGCCTTATCACTTGAATTACGCTTCCTCTAAAATACGGATGAAATTCAATTTTTTAAAATTTTCTCATTATTATCGCCTGGAAATATAATTGACAATCAATACATTGTGTAATTATTGAATATTTTCTTTAAATTTTGTTTTCAATTAAAATTTTCTATATATAAATAATAAGGTTGTGGTTATTTATAATGTTAACTATAATGTTATTTATATGTCAAGTTTTTGATTTATTTACCTTAATATAATAATCCTTAATAACTTTTAAAATGCATTTGCATGTTTAAGTTTTTTATATTATTTTTATCAAAATATAATTTTATACATTCTTATCAAAACATAATTTTAATAGATTTTATCAAATTAATTTTTAGATTTATATCAAAAACTTCAATTTAATTGTTTATTTAATTGTATTAAATAATAAAAATTTAAAATTACAATTATAATTATTATAAAAAATTATCAAATTATAATTTAATAAAATAGAAATTGTTAAATTGAAATTTTTGATATAAATATAATATTTAATCTGATAATTATAATTTGATAAAAAAATTTGATTTTTTTTCATAACACGCGTGCAGGTTGTTAAATGGTTCAGGTTTTGCTGGTAATGTGGGTCGCTTCATCTTTTTAGGATCTAAGGGAGTTTCAAAGTAAACTATTCAAAAATGTTTGAATAAAACGTTGGAGAATTATCATAACCCCTACCAGTAATTTGTTTATTGATATGACAAATGGAGCTAAGTTGTGAGAAAATTAAAAAAAAAATATTTCATCTGAAATGTTGGCATGCTAATGAGGAGTTAGATTATGGTATCATGATAATCGTGCTAGTGAACGTAATGACATTTTAAAAATTATGAATTCTTTAATTAATAAACTGCAAGCATTTTTATGGTAATAAAAAAAAATAATAATGTTTTTATTTTATCAGATTATGCCGCGAAACTATAAGCGGAAGATTATTGGAGGCTCTTTCGCTTGGGTTGAGAAAAACATGGAAGAAGCTCTCACTGCTATTGAAAAAGTAATGTCCATTAGGGAAGCGTCCAGACAATTTTCCATCCCATTTGGGACACTGCAAAGAAGATCAGCATCAAAGAAGAATGGCTCTCAACTATGAAGCATCGGACGGCCAACTGTGTTCACGATGGAGCAAGAAGAGCATCTTATGAACAGACTTCTGTATATGGAGAGCAAAGGATTCCCTCTTACAACAAAAGATGCAAGAAAAGCAGTATACAAGTTTGCAGAAATAGAAGGAGTAGAGCATAGATTTAATGTAACTTTGAAAGAAGCAGGAAGGGATTGGCTCTGTTCTTTCCTTAACAGACACGGTGATTCACTGTCACTTCGCAAACCTGAAGGGTTGTCAATTACATGAGCCAATGGTTTAACCAGAGACAGGCTAAATGACTTTTATGATTTACTGGAAAAAAATGTTTTGGAATTGCAGCTACAAGACAAGCCACAATTGATCTTCATATGATAACTTGCAAAGAGAGAGGTGAGACTGTTACCGTTATTGCATGTTGTAGTGTGTCAGGGATTTTTATCCCTCCAGCTGTGATTTTCAAAGGAATAAGGAAGAAAACAGAATTTGAGCGTGGAATGCCAACAGGAGCTGTGATATTCATGTCTGAAAGTGGGTGGGTGAATGAGTGCATTTTCTTGCAATGGTTACAACATTGCAAGCCAGGCTTTAACTTCTGGGAAAGCCTTGCTGCTTCTTGATGGACATGCATCTCATGTCAATTCATTTGATGTGGTAAATTTGGCCATAGAAAATGATATCACCATGTTGTGCTTGCCAAGCCATACTACGCATGAACTTCAACCTTTGGACAAGTCTTTTTTAAGCCACTCAATTCTTATTATAAACAGGCAGCAAATCAATGGGTGTTTACTAATCCTTCTCGAGCTTTTCAAAAAGGTGATTTTGGTGGAGTTTTTAAAGAAGCATGGGAAAAATCAACTTGTGCTGCCAATGCAACTTCAGGCTTCAGAGGAACTGGAGTTTATCCAATCAACAGATTAGCTATCACTGATGACAAACTCACCAAATGTAGGCTTATGTCTGGTTCATCAGAAAATCAAGGACAAGGTAAAGAAGTAGCAAATTCTGTTGACTGTTCTCCTGCTGACACAAACTCGTGTGAAGCGAGTGTAGCACAAGTTGATCTAGGAACCAGCCTACAACAGGTCATTCCCTCTCCGCAAAAATATGTTACACCAAAGAGACAGTGCAAAAGACAATCAGCAGCTATCCTTACAACACCACTGCATGTAGCACTTTTACAAGAAAAGTGTTCAACTTCCCAAGACACAAAGCAGAAGCCTCCACAAGATAGGAGAACAAAATGTACGCCCTTGCCTAAAAAAATTAGGACTAGGCCTAAATCCAGGGATAAAAAGGAAGAAACAGAAGAAAACAATGACTGTGGCTTCTGTGGCAAAAGCTTTTATGAACCGACAACATCAAAATTCAGACAGTGGATTCAGTGTCAAATGTGTAAGACATGGTATCACGAAGTGTGTGTGGGGATGACAGGAAAATGTAGCTTTACTTGTGGAAAATGTCTATAAATAAATAAAAAAGTTCAATTTCAGTGTTTGACTTGTTTTATGAAATAATAATTCCAATTATTTAAGTGACCCATATTACCCACTGTCTTGGGGTTAAGTGGTTCAGAGGGGGTGATATAAAATTAATTTTTTTAGAATTAACTGTTTATTTTTAACTTATCAGATTGCTTGTGTGTACAGTACTTGGCCATTCAATAGTCAATATAATTTTTTGGAATTGCTTATCTAAAGACTTTTTTTTATTTGCTCATTATCTGCGAACTGACCAAATAACCCCACCTTACCCTAAATGGCAGAACAAAGAGGTAGAAATAGAATACGGTGAAAATAGAAACCATTCGGCCTCTAGGGGTAGCTTAATAGAAAAAGCTAAGCCCGTGACAAGTTTTAGGAAAAGTGGCAAAATTCATGAGGAAGATGAAAACAATAAATCAGAGCAGGCTTTATTAATTCAGAAAAAAGCGAAGCTGAAGAAACGGAGAAAAAGGGAGAAATCGGACCCTATTGGTTATACCAATGAGGAAAATATAGAAATTAACTTATGGGAATTAGTAAAGAAAAAGAAACTCTTTATCAACCTTTAGAAGAAATGGAATTAGCGGTTAAGGATGACGATTTCACGAAAAATAGTAAATGAAATCCAAACAAAAACTGCGATAAAGAAGAGGAAAGGAGCTTGACTGATGATTTAAATAGAGCAAAGAAAATAACTCAATTTATGAAACTCATTAAGGATAACGGATCCGAAGCCTCATGTAAGATATCCATAGCATTATGTGAAGCTAACACGGCAGGAATGATGGACGAAGAAACTTTCCATGTTTCCATGCTTTTGCCTGTAAGAAGTAGTGGTAAAGGTGCGATTTGAACAAAGCAAAAGTCTATGGATATTGTAACGGAATATCAAGTTTACTTTAATTCGGCACTTAAGAAATTAAGTGAACAAGACAGCAAGAAGCTACTTAGGAATATGAGGTTGGAAACGCATAAAGTAAATGTCTACGAGGCCAATGAATTATGTATGCTAATTAGCTCGGACAACTTAAGGGGTATAGTACAGCCTGATATATAGTTATGAATAAGTTATTTACAATGGACTTTGACGTAAGAATAGGACAAAATGTTGGTATAAAGAAAAACCTCCGTAAAGAAGCGTTAAGTCAAACCTGCTCAAATTAAGAAAAAATCCGAAAATGGTAGAGTTGCGTAAAAAGGAAGCTCAGCAGGAAGAAGGCATAATACAAAGGCAAGTTAAAGAAAGTAAAAAAGATTCAGCGGTTAGTTGTCAAGAATTAAATGGCTCTTTAGAAGAGACAGAAAAGCAGAGATCCACAGTAGAACTTAAAATTATCAGTGAATTATATAATACTTCAAGGATTCCAGAAAACTGTCGAAGAGCAAGTACTCAGAAGATTTGAGTCAGATGCAAGCTACGATAGGAAAGAAATTGGAAAGACTTAATTTGCTAGTTATAGAGCAGCCAAAGGATGACAATACGGCTGAAACAAGTAAATGTATAAGAAGTGATAAAGAAACACTTGTAAGTTGTCTTAATTTACCTACGGAAGGAAAGGGTGAAATAGAGGAAAGTTGTATGCTCCTAGCAGAAAAATTGAAGCATAAATTTGTAGACGAGTTAAAAGAAGTTAATAATATACAGGGTGTTTCAAAATTATGTACAATAAATTTAGTGACATATTCTTCAGGTCAAAAGAAGACGAAAATGTTCTATAGCACTTTGTCTGGAAACGGTTTGTTTGCGAGTAATCCAATATCATACAGTAGGGAAGCACGGTAGTTAGCGGACGATATTTTAGCAGTTCCAGCATTTCGACCCAACACTAGGTTGAGTGGTTTGTTCCATTGAAACCTATTTTAGGGTTGTTCCATTAGTTGTGTACGGTTATTTCCATTACTGTAGGTTCACTACTGTGCATCCACTAGGAATATCAATTTCAGAACGTTTGCGTGCTTTGACATACGCATTACGATTTACGTAAAAAATAGTCATGTACACGTATTCCAGTGCAGAATACACTGACATGCACCTAATGTATGGTCTTGCGGACGGAAATTCTGTGGAAGCAAGAAGACTCTACCAAGAACGCTTTCTGAATAGACGTTTGCCAAATAACCGAACATTTGTATCTGTCGACAGACATTTTAGGGAGCGTGGTTCCTTTGGCCGTCAAACAGGACAAGGGCAGCCTGTAGGACATTCTCCGGATGAGGAGGATGTGATAATTGACATCATACATGATGAACCACAGACAAGCACCCGTCTTATTTCTTCCATGGTACACATTCCGCACTCATCTGTTTGGCGCATTCTTCACAATCAGCTTTTGCATCCATAACGGACTATCCACACCGATAACGATTTTGCCAATGGACACAACGTCGTCATGCTGCAGACCCTAGTTGTCTCAGCCAGATACTTTTCACGGACGAAGCAACCTTCACCCGGACAGGAATCGTAAATTCTCACAACCAGCACCATTGGGCAGATGCTAACCCGCATGTTACCAGAGCTCGAGCGCATCAAGAGCGTTTCTCCGTGAACATTTGGTGTGGAAATGTCGGAAATAACTTAATTGGCCCTTATGTGTTGCCGCCACGATTAACTGGGCGAACGTATCTTTTGTTTCTGCAGAATGCATTGCCAGAATTACTGGAAGATGTTCCTCTTTTGATAAGATCTAACATGTGGTTCATGCATGATGGCGCTCCAGCACATTTCAGCCATGTTGTGCGAGCACACGTTAATGCTGCATACACGAATCGGAGGATAGGTCGAGGTGGACCGGTAACCTGGCCTGGAAGATCACCCGACCTTAATCCCTTGGACTTTTTTCTGTGGGGTCATGTGACAACGATCGTCTACAGCCAGAAGTTCCTAACATTATGGATCTGCGACAACGAATTGAAAATACATGCCAAACCGTTCGTAATGCTGGCGACGAACTCAGATGGCCGCTCATGCAACGAGCCGAAGCGTGTGTGCGAGCTGGTGGTGGGCACTTTGAACAATTCCTGTAATTTGGAGCCACGGATTTAGTTGGCTGTATCGCGTAAATAAATCGTTTCCAGACAAAGTGCTATAGAACATTTTCGTCTTCTTTTGACCTGAAGAATATGTCACTAAACTTATTGTACATAATTTTGAAACACTCTGTATGTTTAGAGGAGGTAATAAGAAATGATAAACTCTTACAAGATGAACAGGTTTCAGAAAAGCAGGAACAGTATCAAAAGTTGTATGAATTGCAGCATTTAGCTAGGAGGCAAGTGGATACACTAAAATCGTTAGTGGAAATCTGCGAGTAACTTATAACCTATATCTTAGAAGCATTTAAGCAAGTGCAACAGAATTTGTTCAATTCAATTTTATTCCATTATTTTAATTTTTTTTATTTATATATTTTAATCCAATACGTCCATCCAGGGCCTGTATGGCCAGAGGCTGACGAGTTGGGTCCCTGGATGAACCTGGATTAACGACTGCTATATGATGGTCACAGCAGCCGGGGGGGGGGAGGGGTAAAGATCGTGAGCCACGGATGGTCGCCCATCCAGTGACTAGCCGTGCCTGGTGTGCTTAACTTCACAGAACTTGTGTTTCAGTGAAACCTCACCAGGCCACGGTCTCCCCCCCCCGTATTTGGAAAATTAAGTTGGATGAAGCAACGAACTAATGAGGCGACAAGGAATTGGAGAAAATTCAAGTGACCTGAGTAGTTGCGCCGCAAGGAGTGCATTAGTTAAAACAAATAAGAGTATAAATACTGGAAGAAATGTTTTTCAAGATAGGAAAAGGAATAAGGTTGGAATAGAAGGTCAGTTAAAGCGACGAGGTCAAAAGACTTTAAGAAATAGTGATTATAATAATTATTATACTTTTAATAGAAATCAAAGAATGTGGCACACAGACAGTCAAGAAGGACAGAAGGAAAAAATTCGTCACTTTCATAAGAAAACTGGAAACATTAGAGGTGAAGAAAGATTGTTTAATAATAATATACACAAAAGAGAAAGTGTAAATAAAAATTATGGCTCTAATAATGGATATAAGAATTTAATCTCATTGGATACTTCTAGCAAGAATAGATGCTATTGTAATAGGATGAACGGAGCTAAGAAATCTTGTCAGCATGGTGTCCAGGAGGAAGGAGGTAATTCAAGCCGTAATCAGCATAGGAAAAAGCGGCGGGATTACGGGCAGAAGAGGAGTCATAAGAACCACGGTAAGCGTTCATCAATACAAGTGAAGATTCTTCCTAGGAGCAAGTCGCCAATGAAGATAGGTAAAGAATCAGGTCAGCAGGAATATTATAGCTCTGATTCTTTTTTTCGCATAGGGAAGATATTGAGCTAACCAAAAAGGTTCAGCAAATGAAGAAATGTCGAAGGAAACAGAATACTTGGCGAACATCTTTGTGGCATCTGGTATTCTACTTCTGCATTAATTAATAATAAGTGATACTTCATCGTTTAAATTGAAATATAATTTGACTGGAGCTATTGCTTTGATTTGTCACTTTTGCAGTTCATCCCTCTCAGAAGACAAACCTCTTAAGGTTGCCATTTGCTTATTATCCAGTGGCCACTTCAACATACACGTTGGGTTCTTATATTAGGCATTTCAACTCTTCATGCGCTCGTCCCCTGATTGACAAGCATTCTTCAAGGTGTTGAAATCAGTAGCTCCATTACGCCAACAACGAAGATATATTATGAATTTACATATATTACTGAGAAGTTATTGAGAAATATTTTTCCAGTATTTATTCCTTTTTGAATGTTAACATTAAAATTTCTTGATTATAAACCAATTGTGTCCCGTTCCTTTCTCTGTTCACGTTAATTATCACTCTGCTACAAAAAGAACGTGACACAAGGTCTGCTGTCAGTGGGTACCCCGAATGCTCACGGAAGAACACAAAGGGCTGCGTTTCAGCTGCTGTTTGAATCATCTGTAACAGTCGTGAGGGGGAAGCGTTTTTGAAGAAGATTATCGTGGTAGATGAGACCTGGTGCCATTATTGGAAACCGTCCGGGAAAGATCCACAATGCAGTAGAAGCATCCGTAATCACCACGTCCAAAAAAATTCTTACATGGTTATGCTTACATGTTTCTTTGATTCTGGTGGTTTTTTGCCTTTGGAGTTTACGGAACCCAAAACCCGTATTAATGCTATTGCATACACCTAGACACTGCAGAACTTGTCTCAAGGTGTAAAGAACAAGCATCCAGGTAGGCTCAGTGATGGGGTGATCCTCCTTCAGGACAATACTAGGCCATATGTTGCGAGACTGGTGCAGGAAGCAATAACCAAAATGCAGTGGCAAGTTCTGCCACACCCTCCTTAAAGCCCGGATCTCCCACCATGTCATTTTCATGTGTTTGATCCTTTAAAGAAGGCACTGAATGTTCGATGATTCGGCAATGATAATAAGGTTAAGGATGCTGTTGGGCGTGGTTCAGAGAGCAGCAGAAAGCAGACTTTTTTGCGGACAGTATTAGTCGATTGAAGCCCCAGTGGGAGACCTATATTGCAGCAGGTGAAGATTTTTTAGGACTGCACGTCTATAAAAGTAACTATAAGATGTTCTCTTTCATATAAACAAAGATAAATAATAATACTTTCATTTAATCCGTATCAGTGCCCTTTAAATCACTTTCATTTGAACATGCCTTATATGTTTACTGTTGTTATGCATAACATAAATCTCTCCACCTAATGTCCAGCTGTTCTTGAAACGCTTGCTTTCACGTACGGCCTTTAAAAGCTCTGGTTTTGATGTTGTCAAATTCTCTATGAATATCATCCTAGTTCCTTAATCTTTGACTTATTTCTGTATCTTTGTTTCATGAGAGTCAAAACTTACCTTAACAGGTCTAGGTTTATTTGTCATTGCTTGATTTCCCAATCGGGTCACTTTTATTAATTTCTCTGGTTGCAGGTTGAATTTTAGTCTATCAGTGAGTAGATGTAACACCATTTGACCTGCGAATTTTGATGGCGATTCAACTAAGCAAATCAAATGAAAATTCCATGTAAAATCAAATCTTTTTCCCTGCTTTTTTGTTAAACAGCATCACCTTTGGTTTCCAATGTCTTAATACGTTTGTCCAAGTTATCAACAAATATGTTTTGCTGACTAAGACCTTCTTCTGCAGCCACATTCACGGCATTGGTTATCAAAGGAGCAATATAACGATAACTTGAGGGTCCTTCAATGAGAGAGCTAATTGTGTTGGTAAATCCTTAACAACTTCATTCAATTGGGCAGTAATAGTCCCCTTTAAACGAGCAGTAATTGATGTCACTAATTCCTCCTTATCACTGCTGTTAGTTGTGTCGTTATAGTATACTGAATAGTGTTGATTCGTCAGTGAGCGAAAGAATTATGGGAGAAGACCACGAGAGTGCAGTAATTAAAGAGGCGGAGGAGAGGGGGAAGGAAAGGATAGAGGAAACAAGTGAGGGTTAAGTGAGGGAAAACCAGGAATAGGGCCAAGGTCACTTAAACGGCGTGGGTGGGTTCAAAAGACTCCCTGCGGGAAGGGAGAAGGGAAAAGAAGGAAGACTCTAAAAAGAACGGGGGATTAAGATGGGAGTTAAAAGGTTAAAACATAGATATAAGGACAAAAAGAAGGATAGAGCTAAGGGTAGCGGAGGAACAAAATAAATGAATAAACCAGTAAATAAATAAGTAGATTGTGAGGCAAATAACTAAAGTAAAATTGGATGGATGATTGAGAGTGGAAGAGGGGTAAAAAACGGAAGAATGAGATAGATGGGAATAAGAGATAGAGGTAAAACGGAGGAGTAAAAAATAAAATTAAAATGACAACTGACTGCACTGCAAGGATAAAGACTAGAGTTTAGTGAGAAACCGGAGCAATTGCAGGGAAAGGAGAAAACTTTTCTAGTTAAGCTTGAAAATACTCACCAACCGATGGTGGGCCTGTGACTAAACAGTCGGTTGAACCCTTGAATCTGGAATTGTAGTGTATAGGCACAAATAAAGGTACAGATTGGAGTAGAATGAAGAGGGTTTGGTTTGCTCTTTAAAGTTACCAGATTTGACTTGCTTTTCTTGAGCTTAGTCGTAGGATTCGCATCAAGTCAGCGGGATGAGGGTTGGTTTTATGGGGGGAAACTTTGAAACTGGGATGGGATTTGGAGCGTTTGCAGATGCGTCTGCCCTGAATGAAAATGCAGTATCACTTTTAGCAGCAAGAATTGCCCTCTCACACAATCAGTCAAGATCTTTATAATTTTTTAATATGGTTAGCTAAACATTATCTATAACTTCTCTAAAGGAAGTTACTAAATTACAAAAACCATATGAAAAATGAATTTTATCTAGTTATTAGCTCATTAGAGAAAATACCTTCACTTTTTCAGCAAAAGCTTGAACAGCTGCACGCCCTAGAAGTTGTATATTTTCTTATTTGTTTTAAAATGGTTTCTTACATCTCTCAAAATATTTTAATGAAAAAATAATAATGATTTTTATTTATTTATTTACTTTTTATAACTATCCTTTTTAAAATGTGAATCATTAAGGCAAATAGCATAGCTAACGAAAAAAGACAGGCCATGGCATTGAAAATTACCTGATCTTCTTGGTCAAAGCAACAATGTAACCTTCGCTGTTTCCTTATTGGATTTTAGCAATCAGTATTTTTTCATTTGTTGGGAACAATGAAAGTTACATTGTTGTTTGGCGTTTCCTGGAACCATCTCTTGAGCGCTTCGCTTGTTTAGTGTTATATCTTCACCATAAATTGAACTCAGATCAATTTAATGTGCCTAAAAACTGTCCCTGGGTCAATCTGATTTTGCATGCAAAATTTCTTCAAGATTGGTCCAGCCATTTTGGAATGCATAGTGAACAGACAGACATATAGAGAATTCTATATATAGATTTCAAAATTTCAAATCGTTGCAAATGGGTTCTACTCAACTATGGGATGACATTCTAATTGCCTTCAAGGACTTAAAGGAATCAACTAGTAGTAGAAGCCTAATGTCCAATCCGAATCTTCCAGTTGGGGCAGCCTGTTAGTAATCAAGCCTTGTGCATGGTGAATAGACATGGATGGTCTTCCTCCAATACGCACTGGGCCAGCACAGAGGATATTGGCCCATTACTCTCTAAACTCTTAACATGATAACCTGTCAAAATCAGCCATGACCGTCAGTTCCTGGCAGTCAGATTGTCCCTAGTTCTGGTGGCACCCAGCAAGAAATGAAGACAGACGATGCTAAAAATATTCGGTTCAGACCTGGCCACCACAAGACACTACCCTGGATAATTATAGTTGATATTCCGTTTCCTCCGAGAGTCGTCTACAAGAATTAGAAGAAGAATTATATTGAACCAACTGGGATATCATTGGTTCCAGGACAATTGCCACCTGGACAACCACCATCCGGACAACTGCCACCTGGGCAACTGCCACCCGGACAACTGCCACCCAGACAACTGCCACCTAAGGCAATTGCCACCCAACAATAGCTATTATGCATGTTTTTTTTAAAGAGTAACAATTGTTTTTTATAGATTTGGACATGCTAAACATGAAAAACGTGGTCAAAAACGCTGCTAGCATCTAAATGTTTATTAAATTTGATGTTAAAAAGGCGAAACCCACGCTGTATTTGAAATATTGTTCAGGAAGAAACGGAGCCAGACACTGTGGACATGGAATGACAAGAATAGCAAGAAACTCCTTTAAATTTTATTCAAATGAATGCGCATTTCAACAGCCAAATTCTGTTCAGATCAATTCCTTATATACGCTGACGAAGGCAGCTTGGCTGCCAAAATGCACATTCGTTTGAATAAAATTTTGACGTGGATTAGTGGTTTCTTGCTATTCTTGTTGTTCAAAAATCGTTATTTGAAAACGATTTCTGATTGGTTTTCCTCGATTTGAGAATCAGACTGAATTGGATTCACATTTCATATTGTCGATTTCCATTTATCGAACTTTTTTTTTATTTAACAGAAAAATTACCATGACCAATCCAGGATATAAAAAAGAGAATCTGAAAATTTGCCGACTGTCGATGTATTAATAGTTGCGGACCAGGGCCATACCCAGAATTTTTTCGAGGGGAGCTGAGGGGGGCTGGCCCAATGTTGCTTGTGGGAGAGGTCCACCATGTAACCGATTTAGTTAACACGGTGGCCAATTTTGGGGGGGAGGGGCTACAGCCAAAACCACTCTCCCAGTTATGGCCCTGTTGCAGACTTTCGAGAGGGATCCAGCCAAAACTCCCACCAGTTAAAACTTCAGGTATAAAACCCCCACTGTAAGGATGGAAGAAAGTGCAAAGGAAGGAAGGAGGTAAAAACCATTGGAGTAATAGCACAAAAGAAGACATAACCCACAAATGAAGTTTTAATTTATACACCATTTTTATCGAATTATCTGAAAAGGTGGGGGGTTTTGATCTAAATATACTGATGTTTTTTCCCTTATTTGGAGGAAAGAGTTTTTTTTAATTTTTTAGTCGTCTAATATTAATTTACCGAATTATTAATTAGTGATGGCATTGCCCATAAAATGTGTAAACTTACAATGTATTAAGAAATAACCTAAACTCTTAATAATTGATCCTATTATTATTATTATTATTATTATTATTATTATTATTATTATTATTATTCATTTTTTCATTAATCCCGTTTTGGGCTTAGGCCTGTTGGGGAAGCGACACTGGGAGCAACCCTCCAATTTTTCTGGCGGTGGCGACATTTTCCCCTGTTATTATTACATTAATATTAAATTAAAAAAATATTAAAAAAATTATTATTATTATTACACTTACTTACTGCTTACCCGTTAGGGTCGCGGGGGCAGCAGCCCTATGGAGGATCTCCAGCGATCGTGATCTTCCGCCATCCGGTGCATGTCCTCCCTGGTAATATCCAAGCGACTCGAACCCAGATTCTTCTTGTAGTCTAGCCATTGTAAGGTCGCATTTTATAAATTTTGATTATAAGAGTGGACATTTAAAGCAGATGGTTTGAGTTCCCATTTGGGATCCAGAGATGACCATATAAGATCGTACTTTTGACAATCCACGATGATGAATTTTTGTGACGAGACATAGGGAGAAGACAGCATTTGAAGCCATTGCATCAGGTCGTTTTAGCCTTGGAACTGGGGGTGGACAGAGGAGGTGCGGATCTCCTTTACCGAGTTTCAGCAGCGTTGAAAGGACCACATTGTAGTGGGTGGTCTCCCTTCCCAAATCTAATGGGCTCTTGGGCGCATCAGAGACGCGAAACTTGTGGGAAGCGAAGCATCTGAGCACGGGTCTGGTCCTCACCAGGTTGCCAAAGCATTCAAGAGCTCTGACGTTGTGAAACGCCATTTCCGGTCCTGGGTTCAATGCTGCGTCTCGCCTTGGCTGTTGAGTGTTGAGTGAGAGAGTTCATCGTATGCCTTGACAGGGACAAGATCTCTCTTGAAGCCTCCTCTCCATCCGGAGAGAGTGATTCCTCCATGTGCCTAGGCATTGGCAACATCTCTCTCCTGAATCCTCCAGTCCAGAAGAGTTCACCCTAAATGATGTTCACTGCAAGCGTACACAAAGCCTCCTGAACTGAAGAGGGAAACCACGGCACCGCTTCAGCTCATCAGGACCCCCCTTCCGTGATGAGAGGACCATCCCGAAGCAGCCAGCTAGATGACTCACCGGCGAAGCAGGTATACATTCTGTCCCAAGGCCAAGCATAATCGATACATTTCCATGCATAATAAATTAGTTAGAAGTTAATATTTGGTTCCTCAAACACCTTTCTTTCTTGGCACAGCCTGCGCGGGAGACTGCAACATTTTCTTAGGGGAATGGCTAGTAAAGTAACATAGGGGATGGCGTGGTCGATAAAATATTACCCGATTCCTAAATAGAGCAGCCACATGCTCCCCTGGCATGGCATTAAGGAATCATTATTTTGAAGGAAATGCATATGCAGACAGGTTACAATTTATATTCCATAAAGGTGAATCAATGCTATATTTTTGGTGTAAGAATATTATTTTATTGCATGTATTAAAGTATATAAGAACTTGGTAGATACCACTTCTGAATTAAAGTGCAAAATTAGAATGTAATTAGAATATGCTTGCATGGAGATGCCCGTTTCTTCATAAGAGAATGTGGAATGGTGGTGTTATCTGACAGATATGATAGATTTAACTTACTTACTTACTTTTCAAACCCTCTTATCCGTTAGGGTCGCGGGGGCAGCAGCCCTATGAAGGTTCTCCAGCGATCGCGAACTTCCGCCATCAGGTGCATGTCCTCCCTGGTAATATCCAAGCAACTCGAACCCAGGTTCTCCATATAGTCTAGCCACCTGTTTCTAGGCCGACCCCTTGGTCTCTTACCCACCGGCTTGGAAAATAACAACTGCCTAGTAAGACTAGTCTGCGGCATCCGTATCACGTGGCCATACCAGCGCAACTGAGATCTCTCAATGCGGAGAAGTAGCGGCTCAACACCTAAAGATTCCCTTATTGTGCTGCTGTATACTCTATCTAGTAGGGTAACACCTGCCACACCTCTCAGGAATCTCATTTCGGCCGCTTGTACCCGCGATCGCACTCTCTCGGTCATTACCCAAGCCTCATGACCATAGGTGAGAATGGGGACAAAGATAGATTTGAAGATGGAGAGCTTGGCTTTGTTACCCAGCTCGCGTTTCATTACCACGGATTGCCACAGTTCACGTCTGACACAGCTTGCTGCACCAATCCGAGTATCCAATTCTTTCTCCTGCCGTCCATCACTCGTGAATGCAATCCCAAGATACTTGAATTTCTCCACCTGTCTCAATGAAGCTGCCCTAACATGGAGAGCGCACTGAGCAGACTGTCTTGAAAGGACCAGAACCTCGGTTATTATTATTATTATTATTATTATTATTATTATTATTATTATTATT
>JAHWFO010007477.1:248234-280618 GCA_023313115.1 Rhysida immarginata
TTATTATTATTATTATTATTATTATTATTATTATTATTATTATTATTATTATCACCAGGCGGCGTTTCATGGCAGTCGCCTTTCACTTCACTCTGTATGGCGAAAAACAGAAAAAAGGGTTGGCAGGGCACGATAGGGTTTTGTACCGCCTGAGGAAACTCTATCCATGGGCGACAGCCATATATTGCCTGTGTAGGCGACTGTCATCTGCTAATTGTATGAACATTGTCAAAGATGACCTCCAACGAGTAAAATCAACATGGCGGTGCTCGAGTTATGTTGCGGATATTGATGGCAGAGTGGCTACGGGCGAGAACGAGTCTGAGCATAGTTTTACTTCTCCTAGATCGACCGAACGGATGGACAAAGGTAATTTTCTGCTGATATTGGATGCGATATGTGAACTGATTGCTTCGGTTCAAGAGTTTACTACGCTTGCCTCTTCACTGCAGGCATTAAATCGCGACATTAAGAAGAAATTAGGTGCCCTCACTGGAATTGTTAGTTCTTTTGACAGCAATCGATCTATTAGCACTTCCTGCGATTTTGCTGGGGTTCTGTGCAAAGATCCTCCAGTGTTAAATAGTGAGAAGACTGATTTTCCTGCTTATGCCTCTATAGCTTTGACTTCTGATTCGAGCATAAGAGATAGGAAAAATTCTAGGCCCAAACCGAATTTAATCGGCTCAGGTGCTACCGGTAGTGGCTTAATAAGAGTTGCAAATGCTATTACTAACTGGAAGAGACTGTTCATTTCTCGTCTTCAACCAAACATTTCGGCTACGAATGTCTGTGATTTTGTGTTGGGCCTATTTCCTTCTCTGGTTATACATATGTGAGTGAAAATTAAAAACCAAATTTCAAACATATTCCTCTTTCATTCTTTTTGTTAATTCAAGCTGATTTTGGTAAGTTTTTAAATGCGGATTTATGGCCTGAAGGAATCTTTCTCTCATTGTTTGTCGGCAAGTTACATGATTCACAAATCATTCAGTCAGATCAACCTCTGCCTGATTCTGTTATTTTACGCTCTGTCGATCAAGCCGCTCATCTCATTCGGAAGGGGACTGCTTCTCCATCCAATGATTGATAAGATTTATTATCAAAACGTATCTGGGTTGCACATGAAGACTCTGCATACTTTTGACTATGTTTCAGAGAACTGTGATTTTATTTACTGTTTCAGGGAAACTTGGTTAAATGAAACCTTTTCGGACTGTATTTGGTGATGCCTTCAAGGTTTTCAGAACTGATACGTTGTCTAACCGATGTGGCGGCGGTGTACTGATTGCAGTTCCCGACCGACTGCGGGTCCTTCAATGTCCTCTGTCTACCAGTATCAGTCATATCGACCGCATTGCGATAGAGGTTTTTTCCCTCAAACCAAAGGGCGACTTGACTCGATTATTATTTGTAACGTATATATTCCATATCTTGTACGCATCTGCGAGTTTGATACCTTTTTTGGACGAGCTGTTTGATTTCTTCCTCCGTAAAACGTTGAAGGTTGTCATAGTAGGTGACTTTAATTTTTCTGATTGTGGTGATATGAATGTTCTGTCTTTCCAACATAAGCAAAGAGGTTTTAATGCTGTCAGCTGGCTTGCTGAGCATGGTTTAGTTGACAAAGATTACACCAATATGCAAGTAACCATGACGCGGGCCGACGCTGCAGTTGTTACTCCTGTTATTTATCATCCGCCCTTTATTGTCCGTTTTCCGAATTATTTTGCTAATTCTCTTCAATACGTCGACTCAGATGTAAATTTTCGTAGCAGTGATTTTAAAACATTATATCAGTCTATTATGAATTCTGATTGGAGTGCTGTCCTTCTCTCTGATGAAGTTGATATTATCTGGAACGGGATCACTACTACCAATAATGGCGTCAAAGTTGCCCGTTCCTTTGCTAATTCCATGGATAATGACACTTGTCTTCCCGTTGATGTTCTCATTCTCCAAGCATGCTGGCAACAAGACAAATCGAAGTTTTCTTTTCAGGCGGTGTTCGAGCGACAGATTCTGGAGCATGTCAAAAGGCTGTCTGCGTCTAGGCTTTGTATTGTTCCCAACATACCGGACTTTAATTTAACCGCTGTCTGCCCGGCCTGATAACGCTGCTTATGCATTTGTTTTTCTACTTCCCTGGCCACTGGTCGATATCCTTCCAGTTGGAGAAAGGGTTCTTCTGCCAATTCTTAAAAAGAGTGGTTCACCTGTCCAGAAATCGTTTTGGCCAATTACTATCATTTCATGGCCGGCCAAACTTCATAAGCTAGATGAGCGTGTTCAAGTCGACGCTCTGTTTTTAGATTTTTTTAAAGCCTTCGACAAAATTAATATCCTTTTGTTGATCACGAAATTAAAATTTATAGAATTATCGGCAATGCCTCTCGACTGGTTTTGCTCTTAATTTTAATCTGTGATATCCTAAACATTCTAATATGATCTTTCCATTAAAAGTGGCATGCCTTAAGGTTCTCCTCTTGGTCCGCTGTTATTTAACATCTTTGTCACGGACCTGCTTTCTATTGTTAAGGATCATAAGGTTAAAATTCTTTTCTATGCTGATGATGTTAAGTTGTTTCTTGATATTAACCCTTTTAGGACGGGAAAATTTTGATCAAAAACGGGAAAATTGCGCTAATTTATTCAAAAATTTTTTCTAGCCAAAGTATATCTATTTATGGCGAATTTTTTTTTGCATAGTTTTTATTGATGTTTAGGCCACTATATGAAACAGTGTATTTTATATTATGTGTATAATTTATTTTTAAAAATAACTCTGAAAAATACAAATATGAGTAAAGAAAAATTAATCTTGTTTTAATGAATTTTTAGAAAAAAAACGAAAATTATTTCCAATTAGTAAATTAGGCTGAAAATGTGAAGTATTTCATTGTCTGTATGAGAATTAAAAAATAATTAAGAAATTTTATTTATTATCAATGTTATGAATTTTTTTCATAACTATGTGGAGATTTCAAGGGTTTGAAGTTGGCGCCATGACGTAATTTAATGCTAGTTGACGTAATCGCGTAGATCTAACTACAACCAATCAAAATCCAGGCCCCGCCTCGATCCACCAGAGAGCTCTTGAGAATGTGATTTTATGTGCATTTTATACAAAAAAAAATAGCACTTGTAAATTGCATATATGCTAAAATGAAATTAAATATTCATTTATTATTATAAAATTTGTATTATTTTTTTATAAAATTCAATGACATGTGTTTATAAACATGAAAATTCATATATAAACAAATATGACATGTGTTTATAAACATGAAAATTCATATATAAACAAATGAATACTGTTTACATAATAATGAAATGTTAACCAAAAATTTTTAACTATAATATAAACATTCCGAATGCATATATACTAGTCAATTTACTAGTATTTACTAGTCCACATCCAAATTATAAATCTTTATAACAATTGTTTATAAAGTAAACAATAAACGAATAAAAACAAAATTACATTCCAACCTTTCTAAGCATTAGTGCTGCGCGATGTCGATGTTAAACATGTTTTTCCTGCTACTGCATTATCGATGTTGTTAGTTGTTTTACGTCTCGTACGCTTCTCAGATGGCAGCACCATTTTTTCTAGTTTCAGCGCTCATAGCAGCGAATTTGTAAGTTCTTTTAAGCGGCAAAGTTTTTTTTAACATATGTTATATCGATTCCAAAATCGATTTAACATCGAATGGTTTTGGAAACATCGATGTTTTCCGCAAAGACCGCAGCATCACTAAGCATTGAAGCGGCCCTGGGGTGGGGGGGGGGGTTCGGAATGCATTCGGAAATAACGTCATCATGGCGGCAGACACACCTTATTGTTGTGAATCCGCCAACATTTTACTTTATTTCTATTTTCTAAATTCATTTTATGAATTATCATTATACTTAAAATAAAGAAGAGACTCTGAGGATTAAAATAAAAAAAAGTTCCTATACCCAACTGCAATAACAATCTCGCAATTTGGCGCCAAATTTCAACTCCGTGAAATCGAAAACAAAGAAGGCACTCAAATTACAAGGATGAAATAAAGGTAAGATAAAAAAATTTTTATATATATTTATGCAGAAAAACTTGTATGGAACAATTAAGGAAGCTACGAAATTTCATAAAAAGCAGGTTTTTATTAAGTAGAGAATAAATATATTTTAAAATGAATGGGTATATAAGATCGACGTTTAGTGAATCCTAATTTTACATTAATTAAAAATTATTTAGAAATTATAATGACCGCATTTATGTTTATTTTCGTAGGTTATTTCCCCCTTTTTTTTTTTTTTCTCTTATGTTTTTATTTTTTTTTTTTATCTTTATTTTTTACTTTTTTTTTCTTTCTTTCATTATATTCTTATTATATGTCTTCTTCATTAACCCTATTTTGGACCTTGGCCTGTTGGCGGCAACACAGGGCGTCTCCCTCTGGACTACTCCGAAGGGGCTTTCCCTGTCGTTGTTACAATTATTATTATTATTTTTTTATAGTAATGTGCTAACAACAGGGAACAACCCACCAGAAAAACCCAATGTTGCCCCCCCCCCCCCCCAACAGGCAGAGTCAAACAAGAACAGAGAATAAAATATAATAAATAATGATAAGGATAATATAACAATGAAGTTATAATAATAAAAGGGAAAGAATTTAATTTAGTTTAATATTAAAGCAGCTACATCTGGGGAACCCCGACAGAGACTCTTGTGGAAAGAGCCACAAACTGCAGCCCTACATGCACGAACAAGAAAAAAAAAAATTTAATTGGAGACAAATAATAACTTGTAAAAGAAACATTACGCACCGCGAGAAAAAATATATAGATAAAAACACCACAAAGCAAAAAAGCAAGCAGCCAAAAGCTTCAGTCGAATAGATTAAAACGTTCATCCTCAATATTGCGATCTGCAAAATTATCTACAAAATTTTTAATAATTTTGGCAATGAGGTCAATTTATCGCAAATTGGTCCTCCATTTATACCACTGAACAAAGGCCTACCCTCTACGAGAACTTTTAAAATTTGAAAATTGTAATCACCAAATGTCAGGAACTTTCATCCTTTCATAAAAAAGATTGATTAATATATTGAAGAGAGAACGCTTGATAATTACGTCAATGTTAAAAATATTACTCGTTTCATATGAGGAATCCAGAATTTTAAATTTTTTTTGCAATTACTTCTTAACACTAGATACTTGGCACTGCAAAAATGCCAGCATCTGCATATTGCCCCCAAACCACACCCAATTGTTATATAACAAGTTTGGAACCACGATCGTCTTGAAAAGCTTCTTGAAAATTTTAGGCTCAATAAAGAAATGGGTAAGACGTTTGATCAGTCCCAAACGCCGAAAAAAATCACGATTAAGAATATCCAAATGAGCTCGAAAAGAGCTGTTATCAGCAAACATCACAACTAAATCTCTTACCACTTTCTTTCTCCTTAAGATTCATCGTCCATGCGATAATCATAAATAAATAATCATGAAAAATCCAGTTGAAAAAAGGTAAAGGATTTTTTGTACATTAAGATCCAATCCATTGCAGCTGGCCCAATTCGCAACAATCATAAGACTATTCTGCAGCATCTCACAGTAATATTATTATTATTATTATTATTATTATTATTATTATTATTATTATTTGTTATATATACACTTTGTTATATTTATATTCTTGTATCTTTTATCTGATGAAAAAATTATTTTTGTTGATTATACAAGGTGAATACAAAAGTCTGAACCCCCCTTCTATTTTTTGAACCGAAGCAGATACATCAATTTTGATGAATCCAATGAACAGGAAGTTGTGGGCGGCCTAATACATGGTGCACTTTTCATCATCCCAAATATGCAAATTAGGACACATTCAAAATTTATCTCAAAAACCGTAAGGGATAGAGAAAAAAACCCAATTGCAAACTTGTTCAGCATAAAAAAAAAACAAATCAAAAAAATCATCCAAATCGGACCAACCAATCACCCACAATCACGTGGTGAACTGTTTGTAGCTTACAAACAGTCACACTGCACAAGGAAAACTGCTGATATTTCCACCATGTAAAGCATCGAAATCAAAAAATTAATATAAATTACCATACTCACATTCACTTTCATGCGGAAAAGCAAATAAAAGGCATGTTTCAGCACACAGAAGACAGAACAATTCCAGGATGGCAAGCTACACTGTTCCGGAAATGCTCAACATGATCTTCTGCTTTGGAGAGGCAAGGAGAAACCTACATGCTGCAGTTAGGTTGTATCGAGAGAGATAGCTTACGGTTTTTGAGATAAATTTTCAATGTGTCTTAATTTGCATATTTGGGATGATGAAAAGTGCACCATGGGATAGGCCACCCACAACTTCCTATTCATTGGTATCATCAAAATTGATATATCTGCTTTGGTTCAAAAAATAAAATGGGGGTTTAGACTTTTGCATTCACCCTGTATAATGTTAAATTAATATTAACAAAGAAAAATGTTTGGTGTTATTAAGATAAATTAATGTTTTAATTATTGCTCCCAGACAGGCCGAAATAGAGCTTCGGGAGCACTCTAATAGTTTTCTGCCTTGCTCTTATAACCGGACTAGTGTTTTTTTCTGGTGTGGGAGAGAAAAGGGGGGAGGGGAGGGATGTTGTTTGGCCTTTGTAGGGCTAAGCTAAGAAGATAGTTTGTATTGGTTGTTTTCTTGGCTTTCTTGATTGTGTTGTTCGCGTATTTATTTTTGTTAATTTTTTGATTGGTTCTTATATATTATAAATACTCGGCTTCTCTTGTTGTTCTCCAATCGTCCTAGTAGTGACGTGTTGGACATCTTGCTCTAGAAGAGTTTCTTCAAACCATACAACATCTTCCGATTGATGACCTTTTATTCTGACCACAAGCCTGTGGCATTGAACTTTGACAATGTCGACATAAATTTCAGAGAAGAATTCATATATATTCAAGACTGTAAGCTCTACAAAGTTATTCTTAAGGACTACAGCTGCTATCCGGACGTTGCGTACTGTACGGAGGACATCGACCAACGTGTTGAAGACATCACCAGATATATTAACAGTGCCATAGACGCTAGTGACTATCCATCAGAGAATAGACCTCCTCATCGAATCCAACTCACTACTGGAATCCAACGCCTAATTGCTGAAAGAAACAGGACCCGTAGACTATGGCAGGGCTATCGTGAACCTTGGCTCAAAACCAAGTACAACAGGCTATTGCGAAGAGTCCAAGAGGAGATAAAGGAGCTTCGCAATGCTAGATGGAATGACAAACTCAAAAGCTTGTCGGCTCATGACAATTCCATTTGGAGTATGGTCAGAGCTTTACAGAAGAAGAAGAATACTCTTCCTCCACTCCGTACACCATAAGGTGATTATGTGCAAACTGATCAGGACAAGGCCCAAGTCATTGCAGGTTCACTAGAAATGCAATTTGTAACCCTATCATCGACAAGATGGTCTTCTCGACTTTGATAAAGTCCCGTAGCTTTTAACAAAGAACAACATCGAGGCCGGAGAGATGGCCAACATCATAAGTAAACTGAAAAAGAAAAAGGCTCCAGGAAGAGACACGGTGAGAAATAAACGCCCTTATTAATCTCTCAAAGAACTTTATTGACTATCTCACCAATATCATTACCGACTGCTGGAAATTTTCTTACTTCCCTGCATCTTGGAGACAATCTATTGTCTTTAGTATTCCCCAGCAGGGGCAAAACCCAGCAATTCCCTCGAGCTACCGACCTATTATTCTGCTCCCCTCAATATCTAAAGTTTTGGAGAAAATGATCCTCGTCAGATTCCAAGACCACTGTCTGGACAATGATCTACTTCGGAAAGATCAGTTTGGCTTACGTGCCGCCCACTCTTGTCAGATGCAGATATGGAGGCTCGTAGAAGACCTGAGCACCCCCTTAAACCTTTTCCGGTACTGAGGGAGTGGTATTCCTCGAAATCAGTAAAGCTTTTGATCATGTGTGGCATGGGGGCCTTGTCTACAAGATGATTAGAGACGGGTTCCCTCCCGATTTGATTATCATGGTGAAATTCTTTCTCACCAACAGGTCATACCGAGCTAAAGTTGGTGAAAATCTATCCACAACCCGTGTTGTAAAGGCCGGTGTCCATCAAGCTTCTGTCCTCAGGCCCGTGCTATGTAATTATTTTGTGCATGATTTCCCGAAACCCCAAAATTGTAATCTATATTTCCATGCTGACGATACTGCCATTATGACATGGGCACACAAGCCAGCTCACGTTATCCCTTTGAAGATGTTCGAAGACTGGTTTAACTGCTGGAAGCTGAAACTTAATGTCGGAAAGTGAAAGGCTATGTACTTCAACAGAAAGTTCAAGCTTCCCCCAGATGCACTTGTTCTATTCAATAATAAACTGGACTGGATAGACAACTACAAATATCTTGGCGTTATCATCGAATCAAGACTCTCGTGGAATCTTCTTGTAACCTACGCTCTGAACAAAGTGAAGAGGACTAAGTACAGTCTCATAGCTCTCCAGAACAGCACCCACAGCATCAACAATAAGTTACTTCTGTACAATTCGATTATTCGGACCATACTTCTCTATGGCATGCCTGCGTGGGCGACTATCTGTAGAAGCAGATGGAGCGAGCTACAGACATTCCAGAATGTAACTCTGAGAACCATTGCCCAGCTTGACAGAAGGACTGTGAAGAATCTGTTTAGATTTAAGCATGGCCCACATCAGAAAGTTTATACAGGACCTCCTTTTCATTATGGTGCAGAAAATGAAGATTCATGACAATGACCTAGTGACTGGAATACTGAAGAACTCAATGGATATGAAGTGGCATTTGAAGTATAGAAAACCGAGCACATTCTTGACATCAACTTTGAAGACATTAGCAACGTTTCTTTACCGGACTACTAGAGGATGTGATAATCTTCTTTCTCGTTGTTCATTTTATTTCGTTTGTATTTGGTTTCTGACAATCGTCAATCTTATTTTCTTTTTTGTATAATATGGAAGACTGCTTGGGTTGGTTAGGCTTCTTGACTACCTCAGTGTATTTCATTTGGAATTTATTCTGGTTCGATGAGCTTTGTGAAAACGCTGGTTTTGTGCCATCTGAAGAATTGTACACGTCACTGTTCGATTGTCGATTGTCATTGTTCTTTACTCAGTGATGAGGGAAGGTTTGTTTCCGAAATGTACATCTGAGTCATTAAAATTTATTATATGGAATAGTGTTTTCGGAGTTATTTTTCTGTGTATAGGTGTGTCCATAGTTTTTGGCTTGATTCCTTTGTATCTATTTTGACTTAATTTTCTTTATAAACAAAAGTTTAATAAAAATTTTTAATAAGAATTCTCCAGGAAAGTAACAAATTTTATTTTTGACTACAAGATTGATTATGCTATTATTGGGAAAAGAGCGAATTAAAGATTTAGGTATTTTATTTAATTACTAGCAGCGGACCCGGCGTTGCCTGGGATAATTATGCTTGTAGGTAAACAGAACTACCTCAAAAAGCTAAATTAAACCTCCAAATTTGTTAAATAATAACCCAATGACTACAATATAGAGTGAAGGGACTATCCATTCTAAGAAAAAATCTGAAAGACAGGAAATTTACCCTCTTCACAGAAAAAATCCATTCTAGGTGATATGCTGGGACTTGATTTACCGAAGATAAAAGAATTTTTAAAGGCTCACAATGGATGGACCTCTCCAAGGATGCCTTCTAGTCTAAATAATTTTTTACTCACGTAATCTGACTTTAGATGTACACTTGATGTTGGTGCAATTTCCTTTCTTCTTTCGATGTCTGGAAGCAAAAATTGGCCATTCATCACTTTGTGTAGTCTAGCGGTCGCTGATTCTTCTATTTACTTGCTTACCATTTGCTCAATACAGCATGGTGCTTAAGGAGTGCTTCCTCTATCGTCTTTCACTCTTTCTCAATAGTCTGCTGATCATTTTTAAAGATTTTCAAGAAATTGTTAAGTCCTAAGAATTCTCTTTTCTAAGCAAAGCCTCAATAGCAGTAATTCTATGCATTTAATTCTATATTGCACAAACTTTGCCTTGCATTGTTGGTCATGAGACATATATTGTTGATCGATGCATATTGTTGGTGCATTGCGTGTTGACACCATTGTTGCAAAAACTTTGTCTTGCATTGTTGGTCATGAGATATTTCTCATTAATATGCCCTGCCATAACCATGAATATCAATTTTTTATCAATAATTATTATTTTTCCGAAATCTGAGGTAGACAGTGACCTTCCTCATGCTTCGAAGGTCAAGTATTCGAAATTTCATCAAGATCGGAATAAAACTGTAGATTTGTATAAAAAACATACAGACAAACCCACAAACATCCTTCTTTATATATATAGATTTATCTTTTACCCCACACATAGAAAAAATCTCTTATGATGTCTCCCGTAGAATTGCCTTCTTAAAAAGGCTTACCGCATTTTTCAAAAATCCATTAACTATTTTAAACTTATTTATTTCTATTGTAGTTCCTAAAGTCACAAATGGCATGTTGATTTGGTTTACTCATCAAACTCAAAACTTTTCACTCCAACAAAAGAAATTTTTTGCATTTTTAAATTTTCTCCCAAAAAAATATAACAAGCATGATCTCAATATAGAATTTATAAATGTGTTTACTCTTTCCAATATCATTGGCAATATTTTTCTTAATGTTATTAAGAGGATTGTTTCTGGGGCTGTTTGGATGCCTGAGGTTCTGTCATCTATTGGGCTGTCAGTTCCTAGGAAAAGTCGTCATAAGTATCTTATTCTAATAGCTAATAGTACGATGTCAAATATTGGTGAGTTACTCTTTCTTATAAACTTGTTACCTTGTATAATAGAATCCATTCTCATAAAGATGTAGATATTTTTAATGACCCAACTAATTCCATACCGTTTATATACCTGATTTTGAGTTATTTGTTCCAAAATGTAATCTTTTTCTTTTTTTTCCCCCCCCCCCTCCCGCTTGGGTTTTATCACTAGTAAGGGCAGTTTGCATTTGCTTGTACATTCTGATCTGAAAAAATTAAAAATAAATTAAATTATTATTAGTATTAACATTCTACTGTGTCTGGATTTGGTACGGGGTAATATGCAACCTATCACTTTTCTCCAGCACAAACTATTTAGTTTTAAGGCTTTCCTTTGCTATCATGTCACACATCACAACTCCATTTATTATAAACATAACATTTTTAATATTAAGGATCTCATACGCAGACATTTCTTCAATATCCTACCTAATATTTACCTTGGCAGATTAATTGTCCCCTCGCTTACGAATAATTTTAACTTGCATAGTCTGAGAAATGCCAGAGGTGGTTTCAAGATCAAATCTATTTTAAAGTGGAGGTCCAACTTATCCCAAATTAACCCTATTGCTAAATTAGTCAATAATTTGGAGCATTTCAATAACGTAAATTTAGCTGATGCCAAAGCTATGCATCTATCATTGTTCTTCTAATTTTATTTTTCTCTTTCCCATCTCTGTCTGGCTCTTTCCTAGCGCCACTTCTTTAGGACATTATCTTTTCAATCTATTCTCTTAATTATTTTTTCTGTAGTATAAATCTATTTTGTGACTCAGCTTTTGCTTTGTTTTTCTTGTGTTTGTTCTTCTTTCTCTCTTCTTAATCGACTTGGCTTCTTTCCCTCTGATTTTTTTTTTAGCTTACCTCTCTATTTTATATGTATTTTTCATTAACCCCGTTTTGGGCTTCGGCCTTTTGGGGGACAACATGGGGCTCTACCCACCGATTTTTCTGGTGGGTTATTCCCTGTTGTTGTTACAATAATAATAAAATTATTATTATTATTATCATCATGATGAGAAATATGATGGAAGTAAAATTATATCATTACCAAATTCTATTGTTATAAATTCTGTGGAAGAAAAAGAAATTGAAAAAATTATTGCAAGTCTAAATATAAATAAGTCTTCAGGAATCGATGGAATTAGGGCAAGGGACATTAGAAGTAATGGTAAAATTTTTGTAAAACCTTTTACTCATTAATGCAATGTAATATTGAAGACATATGAATGGCCGGAGCAGATGATAATGTCAAAGATTAGACCAACCTATAAGAAAGGTAAAAAGACAGATTTAAATAATTATCGACCAATATCTATACTTTCTATTATTACAAAAATTTTTGAACATTGGATTAAAATAAAACTAGAGGAATTTTGGGAAAAGAACAATATTTTTTGTAAAGAAATATATGGATATAGAAAAAAAATGTCAACCTAAAGTTTATTAATAGAATTGACACAAAAATTAAACAAATCCTTTCATCATGGTGTTAATTCAACAGTTATTTTTATGGATTTAAATAAAGCCTATGATTTGGTGAATCGTGATATTTTGTTTTTAAAATTAGAACAATATGATATACGAGGACAATGTTTAAATTTGTTGAAAGGAATGTATACCAATAGAATGCAAAAGGTGAAGGTAAATGATTCTGAAAGTTCAGCTTGTGTAATCACAAATGGTATTCCTCAAGGGTCAGTATTAAGTCCAATAACATAATTTTATTATTATTATTATTATTATTATTATTATTATTATTATTATTATTTTAATAAATTGTAGTTGTTTGAATAAAATAATTGCTTGAATTGTTTGTTTGTTTATTTTTGTCATGGATCCGGGTGGATATGACATTACATTAAAATGAAAAATTAAGCCAGGAGCCTACAGTCAACAACGGCTTAATTGATCAGTGTGGGCGCTTAGCAGAAGGTTCCTGTTTCATTTCTTTAATATTCAGCTATCCTTTAATAAATCTAATATAGGAAAAAAAATTATTTGGACATTCGTGTAAGCATTTAAAAGTTGAATGATATTGGCACCTTAGAACAGAAGTTAACACTGAAAATTAACCAGTTAAAACTTAAATAGAATAAAATCAAGAACAGATGAAAGGGGAGGGGTCATCTGTTCTTGATAAAATACAATAAGAAAGAGATAAAAGAAAAAGAAAATGGGAGGGGGTGTATGAGGAAAAAAAGTCAATGGAATGAGGGCTCAAGGTCAAGAGAGGAGCATATGACTTTATACTCATCTCTGTAATAAAAATAGACCCAACAATTTATATTATTTTTTATATTTTTCTAATAAAAAGTGACAAACTCTTTATTTATATTTAAATTTACAAACTAACACCTAAAATGTTTAAAAATATTTGTATAGTGCTAATCAGTGGTGCTGACACATATTCATTTTCTTTTATTAAAATGTTGACAGCAATTCAACCATGTATTGTAAAGTATCTATTAAATTCATTAAGAAATGCAATATTATAACCAATTCATTATCTAACTTACTTTTATATTTGCTGCGAAAGACCAGGTAGCGGAAGTCAAATTATTCTGTACGTATGAGTAGTTTCCGTAAAATGAACAATAACTAGATTAGAAAAATTTTGATTCAGTAAATTAAACATTTTTCAAAAGCCAAGGAAAAAACTTTCCTAAATTTTCAGATAAGGAAAAAATCTGAAACAATTTGTGTTAGACATTTCATCGTCAGCAAAAATTGGGTGACTGTGTTTTAATTTCCTTGACTTCTTACTTGTATTTTAGTCCTACAATCATCTGACTTTTATTAACCTAACTATTGATATTATTTGTATAAAGCTATTTATTTGCCATAACCAATTGTGTTTTGATTAATTATCTGTAATTTTACTTGTAATTATTTTGGTTGTCTCCTGGGATCTGCACTTGCTGGTCTCTGACCATACAAGATCCTTGGCAGCACTTTAATATTCTAACAGTACTATTAGAATATTACACTGCTCATGGAGACTACTTTTAAATAAAGCACTGCGTTTGTCATATATTTGCATTGGCTGACTTTCATTTGACTCGCCCTCATAAATAAATAAATAAATAAATAAATAAATAAATCAATAAATAAAATAAAATATAATTACATAAGAAGAGCAGACTAACTGAAAGGAAAAGATGAAGTCTCACCATTTATGGAAGGCGAAGTTGACAATATTATTAAATTCATGAAGAAAGGAAAGAAGATGGAATTACAGTTCACCTGATTATGGAAGCAGGAGAAAATTCCACAACTTACTGGCAGGGCTTTTCACTAAATGCTTTGATACATCAGATGTAACAGATGATTGGAATAATGCAGTGATGGCTCTATTTTTCCAAAAAAATATCCAATACTATCGCCCTATCAGCCTTTTGTCAATAAGACCTTCAGTAAAATTCTGACAGACCTGATTCAGCATTAGACTTGGCACAACCAACAGAACAAGTGGGCTTTCGAAGTGGCAAAAGCAACAGAGTGATTGACTACATTCAAGCAATTAGAGAACTTATCGAACGCCACAACGAATATGAAGCACTACTATGGTTCGCCTTCATCGACTTTGAGGAAGCTTTCGACTCAGTATTCAAACCTGCTGTAGTGAAAGCTCTGGAAAGATCAAGAATAGCCGGAAATGTTATTAATATTCTCCAGAAGATTTTTTAGTCATGCGACTGTAACCATTCGTTTGGATAAAAGAAAAGCAAGGATCAAGCTTGGAAAAAGAGTAAGACAAGAGGACACCATCTCACCAAAACCCTGCGCAGCATTTTAAGGGAAGTCTTCAAGCAAATGAACTGGACAAGGAATGGACTTCAAATAAATGGTGAAATCCTTAACCACTTTCATTTTGCCAATTAATCGCTATAACCAGTAGTAGTCCTTCTGAATTGGAGGAAATCTTAGAAGAACTAGAAGAGGCTAGCCTGCAGGTAGAACTGCAACTGAACACAGAAGACAAAAGTTATGTTCAATGCAAAACAGAAGATCATGGCAGGCAGCATTGTTATTGAAAATGGTACAAAGCTACATTTATCTGGGACAAGAGATCACTATGGATGGCAACATTCTGAATGAAGTTAACAGATGAATTAGAACAGCATGGAGTGCTTTTGGCAAATAATACATTATCTCGAAGAGCAGCATGCCACTTAGCTTGAAACGAAAAGATTTTAATCACCGTGTTTGGTCAACACTCACCTATGGAGCTGAAACATGGACTTTATCAAGGAGGACAACACGAAGACTACAGACAACGCAGAAAAGCATGGAAAGATGTATGTTGGGAATTACAAGAAGGGATCAAAAATGCAACAGCTAGATAAGAAGCCAAATGAAGGTGATTGACATCATCAAATGGATCAAACATTCTAAATGGCAATGGGCTGGTCACATTACTAGAAAACAAGACATGAGAGGACCACAGTCATTCAGAATTGATACTCTCTAGACCTTAAACGCCCAAGAGGACAACCCTGCAAGGTGGCTTGACGAAATAAGGAAGGTGGCTGGCATTAACTGGACATTTAAAGACAAAGAAGAATGGAAGCGCTTAGAGAAGACCTTCATCCAACAGTGGATTGCAAATGGTTGACTGTGGTGATGATGATGATGATTTCAAAATTTCATCAAAAAACAGTCAAAGCAACTCCAGGGATATCACGTAGCTTATTTAGAAGTGCAGCAGATCCAAACATTTCCTAAAAAAAACCCAATGCATTTTGACTATATTCTGTGAGAATGTCAATATTTGATAAAATTTACCACACATGATTTTCAAAACAGAAGAAAGGTCATTCTCTACATTAGATTTCGATAATTATTATAAATAATAATTGATAATCATAATATGCCAGGGCATACAAGTTAGAGTTATCTCATGACCAACAACACAAGGCAAAGTTTATGTTACAATAGGTCCATCGTGTTTGTATCAACAAACGTAAGAACACGCAATTCACCAACAATATGTAAGGACCAACAATGTATATCTAATGACCAACAAAGTTTGTGCAATATAAATGAAGTTCAGTTTGTAACAATACAGAATTCCTGTTGTTCGGGCATTTCTTAGAATTGTTAGTTCTTAGAACATAACCATTTCATGAATATATTTTAAAATGAGGAGTGGCTGGAAATAATGGAGAGTTTGCAGACTATTGAGAAAGATTGGAAAAGTGAGGAGGGAAGCAGGCTCTTATCTCGAGCGACTGTTGACGATATAACCGATAAAAAAGCATAAATCAATTCGACTCTTCAAATTAACAAGCATACTATATTGTGTGTGTAATAATCGTTCGTAGGATACATGTTGCTTCATACCTATCAAAAAGCCCCCAAAGAAAAGAACAAGTGAGGAGAAAGCAAAAAGTTATCTGGGCATCAGAATATCTGAACAATGGGAGTTTCGTCTACAGCAGAAAATTGTAAAATTACTGCGGTTTGTTCTTTTGAGTTATTATTTAACTTCTTGAGGTTGTCCTGTATATCTAAAACTGAAATTATCCCAGGCAACACCTGCTGCCTAATGAGCAACAATACAAGGCAAATTTGTGCAATATAAAAAAGGTTCATTAAGGCATGTAATGTAGATTCCATCCAATTTATAAAGTTGAATTTCTAACAACGCATAGAATTCCTTGTTAGAATTGATAGTTCTTAGAAATTAACATTTTCATGAAAATCTTCAAAAATTAGCGATAACTGTAGATAATGGAGAGTTAGCAGACTATTCAGAATGAGTGGAAAGGAGAGGATGCAGTTCTTTGACTCGGTGATTTATTGGTTTGACCAGCAAACACCTGCAAATGCTCAAATGCTGAGTGAGGAGCATGTCAACATAAAAAATGAGACTGCTAGACCACTCAAAGCGATGAATGGCCCAGTTTTGCTTCAAGACATTGAGAGCAGAGTGCAATTGCAACAATAAATTACGATGTAGTGAATAACCCCATTCAGATTGTTGGGATTGGAGAGCACACAGACACAAACGATCATGTACATGCCATCTAATAAGAGAGTTATTCAGAACATTTGTGTGTTTGGAACTTTTGAATAATGTAAAATCTCCAGACGCGATGGCAGTATGTTTCCTTTTCTAATGTGTTGGGTATATCAGGATGCCATCTGTCTCAGGTGACAGTTAACGATATAACCGATAATGAAGTAATTATTAACTCGACTCTTCAAATCAACATGCACCAAAAAAAGTCGAAGGATACATGTTAATTCAGAAATGCTGCCAAAAAACAGAATGAATATTGGTTAGAGGAGATAAAAGTTTATTGGAAACATATTACCTTCGAGGGCTTCATCTACTGCAGGCGATTATACTAGGGTGAGTCAAATGAAAGTGAGCCAATGTGAATATATGACAAACGGAGTATTTTATTTAAAAGTAATCTCCAAGAGCATTTAGATATTTATCACACTGACTAAGGAGTCACGTGATTCCCTTCTCATAAAACTCCTTGGGTTGCTGCTTGAAAATGTCTTTAACTGTCTCCTTGATGTCATCATCCTACACGAATCTGGTGCCTTTGAGCTGTTTTTTCAGTTGGCTAGAAATGTGGAAATCGCAAGGGGAGAGGTCGGGGCTGTATGGTGGATGTTGCAGGATTTCCCAATTGAACCTTTCCAGTTTTTCCTTAACCACACTAAGATGTGGGGATGGTCATTGTCATGTAGCAAGATGACCCCGTTTAACAAAGGCCCAGGTCGTTTGTTCTTGATTGCGACACGCAGCCAATCCATTGTTTCACATTATCAGAAATGATAGATAGTCTCTCCAGATTTAGCAAATTGTATTGGGAGTGATTGCACGGTAGCTTTGGCCCGGTCTTGGATCGTCTTTGCAACTTTCACCTCCTTCTTTGAACCATTTGCTCCAATGCTTCACACTGAACAATGAAATGCAGAGTTCACTGTACAAGGTAGCCATACGGCAACAAATTATGACGACCCAGGCCCCGGAAAATGATGGTAAAAGCTTTTAAAAGATTTTTTCATAATTTGGAATAAGGTTTTAATGAATCTAATTAAACAGCCTAATGTGGACTGCCCAACTCGCACCTTCCTACCATATATCTCAGCTGGGGTGAGTTGTAGACTCGGCCTAACTGTTTTTCTTAAGACTTATATTAGATGAGTGAGAGATGAATAAAAGATAGATATTTGGATTATATAACCAAAACTAAGGAAAACATTAATAATCACGGATAGAGGACTTATCCTTTTATCTTAAGAGATTCAAATTACTTCTAGTTTCAAATCTTAAGCTTGACTTAATCATTTTTTTCAAAATTTCTATATTCATTCCAACAATTAATATTATGAAATAATGAATCATCGACTCAATCACATTTAAGATTAATTTTATTCTTTTATGATATATTACTCTAATGACAAACTAAAATTAGAAAATATTTTCATATTAGAGAATATTCTACGCTATTGATTCTTTTATCCATAATTTAACTACACACTGGGAAACTAATACTTTTTAACGATATTTCTAAGATAACAAGAATTAAAGGAAGGTAACCAAATTAGGTGTTAGGTGAGCATGAGGTTCACCTTGGCTTCTAAGTAGATCCAGCGAAGCAGGGTGGAATGTTGTGGCTAATGCTGGCAGACAACTGCGTTCCTAACACTAACTCTTTATCAACAGGAATAAGTAGTAATAATGACTACTAGAAGGTTTTATTCGTATCATCTCCATTTTCTGAACTTAAGCTAGTTAAGAGGGTCGAGGAACATAACACAAGCTAACTAAGAACAACTTATTCTCTTCCATTCACCCTGGTCTCTATGGCATGTCTCTCTTTGCTTCCCAAGGCAGGATGCTCTCTTCTCTGGGATTTTGGATGGTGCATCTTTGCTTCCCGAGGTGGGCTGCTGCTCTCTCGGCTCTATTGTCGGGCTCTCACTTGCCGGGCTCCCTCTTGCCGGGTTTGCTCTTATCGGACTCTCTCTCTGTCTCCAAAATCGAGAGTATTATTCTAACTTGAAATACGATCGTCTCAAGTGTCGTTTGTGTCATAATGTTGTTCATTGGACCGAGATGGGGTAGGTAAATGCCCTAAATGGTCGCACTGGTTCTTCAGGGAACATCATATCAGAAATTATGAGCCTGCGATGACAACGGGTTTTTTCCCACGAAAAATTATCTCCTCAACTAACTTTGCACCTGCATCAGGTGAAATTAAATCTGATGCAATACCTGTGCAATCGTCTTCAGTGGTTTCAATTGTCTCAAACGGTGTTATATTAAAATAATAGTTTCGTTATTATTCTATAATTCTTTCCTTTCTCCAAATAAACGTTGTAAAAACTTCTAGTTGGTGGAAAAATATAAGGTGGTAGATAAATAAATGGGTTAATAATGGTTAATGTGCGACTTCATTCTAATATTAATATTAAATATTAGAATTTATAAGAAACGGAGGGCTTGGGTCATCACATCACACCACCAAAAAGAAAATTGGCCTATCAACGTAATAGCAAATTTACTAAACATCGGAGAGTTCTTCCAAATGATGTCTTCGCTTGTTGCCGCTATTGGGGTCATTTCCAAAAGTCTTCATTTCTGGGTAGCCAACGTGGAAGACCTAAAATGCTCTCCATTCACCTACTCTCAGTTCACCTTAATTTAAAACTAACTTTCAACTATATTAGATATTAAGTTCAATACATTTAGGTTTGATTCAAAGACACTATAAAATCGTTTGGTGTTTTAAAGACAATAATCAAAAATATTCAATAATATATAGCAATAATAAAAGTTTTAAATGCTTTCAGTAATATTTACGATTAATCTAAGTATATACGAGGGTTGGGTGGAAAATGTGAAATATGCAGATGAAAGAACAAAGAATAGACGAAATGTACGGACATTTAACAACACGCCAACACTTTGCTTCTCATGTTAATTAAGGTAGTTGACAACGTTACAGGTTTCATGTTCTGGTATCATGAAGCCTGTAATGTTTCATACGTTTCATGCTTCTGGAAAATTTATTCTGGAAAATGATTACAGATTTCATTTTCCAGAATAAGTAACAGAAATCAAAATAGAGAACGGCTGTTTTGATATACGAGCGTTGTTCAACTCGGGTTACATCCACCTTGCATGGCGGTTAACTGACAACTGATTTAACATTACTCTCTGCGCAACATCAGGAACTCACGGAGCCATCTAATGTTGTGGAAAGATACTAGCAGTCACAGTATATGCCTTGACTTATGCCCCAACCCTGGTGTATATATATATATATATATATATATATATAATTTACTCGTATGTATATAATTTATATATAATTTATTAATTGTTCATAATTAATAAGTTCAGGAATATAGAATAAATGATTTAAATGTAATCAATGGTTTGTGTGATATTTTTAAATTCTTTATTAAATTCTTTTGTGTTTATAAAGGTAGTTTAATTTACTTTCAAGTTTATCACCAGAAATAATGGGTAGAACGTTCATCACACAATACACAATTTGCTTCTCCATTAGTAGTCTGAGCAACGTCCTTGAGAGGGTCGTTCTTTAAAAGAGTCTCTTCTTTCTGGCTCACCTGTTCATCTGTTTAGGTTGATGACATTGCAGGGGTGTGAAGCTCCAGGTTGCTTCAACACGTGGTCAGCCCTGTGACCTGTGACGTTGGATCGAGAATCCCCATATCTCGCTGATGGCACAGTATGATGTCATTTTATTAATTTTAATTTATTATAGCCTCTCTTTTAGGAGATTTGTCAATGCATTCCTTTCTCTCTCATTTGTTGTTTCCATGACATAGCTTTCTGTTATATTTCTTATATGTTTATTATGATTTACACATATCTCACTATCACAGTTTATCATCTGTTTCTTCAAATTTAATGGCATCTTATTCCATTCTAGGATTGTATCATATGGAAATTTATTTCTTATAAATGATGATATTGGCTTGCTCAACTCTATCTTGTAACTTCGACATTGCCGTACTTTCAACGGGTCTGCCATCCAGTTTCTCATATAGGCTATTGGATTTATCTGTTAATCCTTTATATATTTCTTTTGGTTTAGCTTTCTTTTTTACCGTGTTGATAGTTGGAATATTATTTTTATTACAGTATTCCGCAATCGATGCATATCTATTCAGCGAAAAGGCTTCCCTTACAACATTGTTGTATGCTGTTTGAATTTTCTTCAGCTGATTTTTATTTTTGTTATTACAAATTGTTATCACATATTCCATAGTTGGCAATATTTTTGCCTTCAAGATTATAGCCATTTCCTGTCTCGTTTTTGATTTCTTCAATCTTTTCACGAGATATAGCATTCTGTTTAATTTGATAATCAACATTTCTATATGTTGTTGGAAATTAAGATTGCTGTCATAATTAATTCCTAATATTTTATATGATACCGTTGGAACATTTTTCTCTTTTGAGATACATATTATATTTGTTTTGTTCCTGTTTACCGATAAACATCTAGATGCATACCAAGTTGACAGCATTTTAATATCCTTTTCTATTTCTTGTTTCGCTTTTTGAGCCTCTCCAAGTTCATATGCTTTTATAAGAAAGCTATCGTCTATATAGGACACTATTTCCATATTTAATGGTAGGCTATATATTCCTGTAGTTGCCACAGCATAAAATAAAACACTCACTGCCGAACCCTACATTATTCCTTTTGTTGTTAATTCATTAATTATGCCTTTTTCTGTTCGTATATAATTATATGTATCATGGAAATAGTCCTGTATTAGTGACCATAATGGATCATTTACACCAAAATCCCTCAAGTCTTCCAATAGTTGTTCTGTAGATATTGAGTTAAATGCTTTTGCCAAATCCACCGAGACAATATAAAAAATTTTATTTTGGTCTAAGGCATGCAGAGCCTGCTGATAAACTGATAATAGAAGATTATTAATTGACTCTTTCAGTCTACCTCCTTTTTGATTATCCGGGACCTTTTCCCAAAGGAAATGTATCATGGTTTCAAAAATAAATTTTTCTGTCAATTTTGCTATTGTTGTTATTCTCGCCACTGGAAGGTAATTTTGATAGTCCTTTGGCGACCCTGCTTTATACTTTGGAATTATTTCTGCATTTTTAAATTTCGATTATCGAATGTACTAAGTGAATAAACAGTAGGTTTCCAGTTTTTTATCATTGCACTTGTTATTGGTCCATCACATCTCATAGGTTTTAAGTTCATTGTCTTCAAAATTAGAGGTAATTTTTACAATATACCTTACTGGTAAGATGTTATCAATAGTGGTTATGGTGTCAAATGATTTCTCATCATAGATATGGGTGTTACTAATTCATCTCTCTGTTGTCATTGAACAATGTCAACAATCTCCTTGTGTAGTGGCTATTTGATTGTGTAATATTATGCCTTGAATCTATGTGGCTATGTGGTCATTTCTTTGTAGTGACTCGGATGTCTCCATACCTGTCTCCAGACAGTGTTCGGGACGTCTCGTCGTTGCTTGGTGTGGGGGTGATCCGTGGAAATGTGTTTGCTTCTCCGCTGAGGCCGTTATGAGTCATCGGCTTGCTTGCTCCTTAAAGGAATGCTCTGGGGGGGGGTGTCTGGCAATGCTGACTGTCATGGAAAATAGGAGGGGAAGAGTGGAGAAAAGTTCACTCACACTCTCCCAATAAGTTTGTTAGAAAACATTCAAACACAAATGTTTTCTTTTAGCCTTAGGTAAACCCTTATTGCTTAACCTTACACTATCTATGGTCACACATTCTAAAATCTATTTCCTTAACACCTATCTTAAAATCTACATTTATTTTATTGCATAAAGTTCGAGTCCAATTTTTACCACACTATACAGTTCAAATTATCATTTATATACTTCTTATATGTAACACCGCAAAATAATTCTCATTAAATCACAAGCATATACACATATATATATATCATCCTTTTTCAATAATTGGGCACAAAATGTTTTTAATATATCACACACTTTCAATATGAGAACACACACTTCTTTCGGGTCCATAATTATTTCTAGGAAAATTTTCCTGTTTCTCTTATCAACAGATATTACCATGTGAAAGAGTTTGTCCTCCATTCACAATTGTCTGTGATGGGGGAATCTGTGGTGGGGGTGCTTCATAAGAAGTCCCTTCTCTTTCTTAGGGAAATAGAGTTTTTATCTTTATCACAATTTATCACAACAATTGAATAAGTGTGTTCTCAGTGAGATAAGGGTTCATAATACTGTTCCTATCAACGAAATTGGTTGTAACTTTCCAGTATAACGTAGGGACGACAGAGATTCCAAATAGTTTCGCCTTTTATTCCCGGCTTTATCAAGGATAACACAACAAGAGGCTCGCAGGCCTTATATACAGAAACAAGGTACTTAGTATGCAAAGAGATTGGAGAATGGAAATAAAAACGTGAACCAATAAAGAAAATACATATAACAGTAAAGTCAACGACTTCATCTCCACCAACAAGTTTACTGTGCTTCCCTCCGACCCCACCACCAAGTTCCATAAATCCATTATTTCGGCCATCAATTTGTCCCCTCGCTTCAGATACCTCCGACCTCTCATCTCCCCCAATCCTCACCCCCTAACCTAAATGCCCTCGTCAAGATCCACAAGCCTAACATGCCTATACGCCCTGTTGTTAATTACTCCCCTGCCCCTGCCCATCTCGTTGCCAAGAACCTCTCTGCATTTCTCTTTAACCTTAAACTCATTCCTAATACCTACAATGTCCGGAACTCCCTCACCCTTGCTGAATCCCTTTCTCTATTTCCTACTAACGAACACCTGTCCCTTATGTCCCTTGACATCACTAACTTGTATACTAATATCCCAGTCTCCATCTCTCTTAAAATCCTCAAACGCCTCCTACGTAATTCGTCTCTCCCTAAACCTTATGCCATCGACCTTTTGTCCATCCTGTCTGTCATTTCCTCACAAAACTACTTTTCCTTTAACAACACATTCTATTCTCAACCTACTGGATTGGGTATGGGCTTTCCACATAGCAGCTTCTTATCTGAAGTCTTCCTACAAAACCTCGAATTAACCTTTGTCACCCCCCCTCCTTGCTAACTCCACTATCATTTCATATTTCCGAGATGTGGATGACATCCTTATTATTTATGATTCCCGTTCTTCCTCCCCCACTGACATCGCTGACACTTTCAATTCCTTCTCTCCCCATATCCAATTTACCTACGAAACAGAAGTTAACAATTCCATCCCGTACCTTGACATCCTCATTACTAACAACCTCCAAACTAACCGTTTCTCGTTCCCTGTCTTCTGTACGCCTACCACATCGTCTAATCTAATCCACTGTTCTTCATCACACCACCCCCGTCCACAAACACGCTTCCCTACGTGACCTGAAGTTACCCCTCAGCCCCCCTTCCCGCACCTCCGAACTCTGTATCATCCACACCCTCGCCCGTATGAACGGCTTCTCGTCCTCTACTTTCTCCCGTACCCTGCAACGACGTAGACGTGCTTTCCTTAACCCGAGTCCCCCCCCTCCTGATATAAGCCGACAAAAGAAGTGGGTTTCTTTATTATATCTCGGCCCCCATTTCTCCCGCCTCTCCAATTTCCTCTCTTCCCTTGGCCTCCAAGTTTCTTTTTGTTCCCGAACCCCTTTTCTTTGTACCTTGCGCCCATCTACCCTAACTGCATCTGACGATTTCGCCTGATCCGGAGTATATCACATCAACTCCTACGAGAAACAAGATGGTAATTCCCACTACGCCAACCATTTTCCTGATTCCGGACATGCTTCGAAAACCCAAGATGAAATGATGTCCATATTACACAAATGCAACAACCTGTTCAAGACTGCGACCCTTGAGTCAATAGAGATATTTAAAGCCAAGAGATCTACCCCTGACCTCCTCCTCAATTGCCAAACGGATTTTGATGTCTATGCCATACTTAACTCTGTCTCCGACTTTGTATAATTTAATTTATTTATTTTCAGATATGTTTTATATAACTTTACTTTCATTCTCCTTTGTAAATCTTCTTGTCTTATGACAAAAAGATGTGTTCTCTTTTCGGTCCGCGATTTGTTTGCTTTCCTCTTTTATCATTTTGTTTGATTTCCTATAATAATTTCTGTTATTGGTTTCATTAGTATTTTTCTGTTCTTGGTTTCATATAGTAATTTCTGTTATTGGTTCTCCTATGTATTTTCTTTATTAGTTCACGTTTTTATTTCCATTCCCCAATTTCTTTGCATACTATGTACCTTGTTTCTGTATATAAGGCCTGCGAGCCTCTTGTTGTGTTATATGATGATGATAAAGCGCAGCTTATTGCAAATTCACTTTCAGAACAGTTTGTCATGCCTACTGATGGTAGACAAATAGGACTTGATATGTCTGAGAAAGTAAAATTCTGCATAACTGGCTTCTATAATATTCACGGCAAAGAATTCCCAAAAAAAAGCATTGATGTAAATGAAGTCCAAAGCATCATTAAAAATTTAAAAACGAGAAAAGCTCCAGGTAAAGACTCTATTAAGAACAGTGCTTTGAAAAATTTACCTCAAAATACAATTCAAGATATTGCAAAAGTGATTAACGACTGCTGGAAGCACACTTACTTCCCGGATGTTTGGAAGCACTCAGTTGTCTTAAGCTTTCCTAAACGAGGACAAAATCCTGCAAATCCTGTTAGCTACAAGCCCATCAGCTTGTTACCATCAATCTCCAAAATCCTGGAAAAAACAATTCTCAAGAGATTCATTGAGTACTGTGATGCCAACGATCTCATCCGCAATGAACAATTTGGCTTTCGCTCAAACCATTCCTGCCAACTCCAAACATGGAGGCTCGCAGCGGATATCAATGAGCCCCTTAATCTCTCTATGTATTGTGGGGTCGTTTTACTCGATGTACATAAAGCCTTCGACCAAGTCTGGCACGATGGTCTTATTTTTAAAATGATTATGGATGGATTTCCTCAAGATATAATTACTCTGATACACTCGTTTCTCTTCAACCGGTTCTTTCAGGCCAGAGTTGGAGATAGTCTATCTCCTATGTATGAAGTAAAAGCTGGTGTCCCACAAGGTTCAGTCCTGGGGCCAGTATTATTCAATTACTTTATGCGAGACTTTCCAAGTCCTTCCAAATGTAAGCTCTTTTATTTACGCAGATGACGAATGCTATACTGACCTGTGCTCGTCAACCAGCCGTAGCAGTCTCGCGGCTACAGAAGGCTCTAAAGGAGTGTGAAAGCTGGTTTAGCAAGTGGAGGCTAAAATTGAATGTAGACAAATGCAAGGCGATGTTTGTCTCTAAGAAGAGAAAGAGATCATTAGATTCTCTAACAGTATATGGCAAAAAACTGGACTGGGTTGAAACTTATAAATATCTTGGTGTTGTTGTTGGCTCTAAACTTACCTGGACTCCCCACGCAACTTATGCGTTGAATAAGGCCAGGAGAGCCAAGTTTAGCTTGATTGCTCTGCTGGGCCGGAATAGTGCTCTAAACATTGATAATAAGCTCCTACTCTATAAGGTCATTGTTCGGACCATCTTGACGTATGGCATGCCCGTCTGGGCCACAATATGTAAGACTAGGTGGAAAGAACTGCAAACGTTCCAAAACGTTACCCTTAGGACTATTGCGCAAAAAGATCGGAGAATTGTTCGCAATTCCTCCATTTATAATGACTTCAACATGACTCATATTGGGAAATACGTTCAAGGGATCATGGAATCCATGCTGCCCAATAAAGAAAATCATAGCAACGAGCTAGTCTCGGGCATTTTAAATCATCCTATGCATAGAAAGAGATATCGTGATCCAAGGCATATACTTGATATTAATTTTGAAGACATTGATAATGTCTTATTTCCAGATTACTGGACTTCATAGGTCGTGTTTTATCTAATACTAGTGGTCTGCTTCTAGTCTAGACAGTCGTCAATCAAAATCACCTCCAACCAAGAGGGGGTATTTTTTCCTTCATATTATGGATGACATTTATGGGTTCATCGCGCTTCTTAACTACTTCAGTGTAATTGCCTTGGCATTTATTTAGGAAGGGTGAGATTACGGAAGGTTAGCTTCAAATGCCACTCGAATAACGTTTCACTACACTGCTCAATTGTCGATTGTCTTGTTGTGTTATCCTTGATAAAGCCGGGAATAAAAGGCGAAACTGGTTGGAATCTCTGTCGTCCCTATGTTATACTGCAAATTTACTACCAATTTCGTTTAAGTTTGTCTAATACTAATGAGGATTAATATTATGACTACTAAATTACTTTAAAAAAAAATTACTAATATAGATTGATAAATAAGGTCTCCATGGCTGTAACTTTTTTATTTGTTAACCGATATTCAAAATTCTTTTTGTATCTTATTCTAACATTTGTCCTCTATGTAATGTGCCCAGGATTGAATGGCAGCGTTTACCTCGCCATCAGAACAAACAGCTTAAGGGGCTCTTTCTTCTTTGGGAAATGGTGAAAATCGCAATTTGCAAAGTCTTTCATTTTTGAACTGCAATTTTTCATCTTTGAACTGTAGGCACTGCAACGCCTCTGGCGTGTGGTGACTTGTATGCGGGCGGACGTTATCGTACTCCAGAAGAGGGTCCAAAGCTGCCATTCAATCCTGGTGTCGACAACAACTCCGGAATTCCTCCTCGACACGGTTCACCCAACTAGTCACGCGTTGGCGCAATGGAAAGGGATGGGGACTATGTCGAAAAGTGAATAGTGCATTACATAGAGGACAAATGTGAGTATAAGATACAAAAAGAATTTTGAAAATCGGTTAAAAAATAAAAAACTTACAGCCATGGAGACTTTATTTATCAATCGCCCTTCGTATTTAATTGTCTTAATATCTCAAATACTACAGTTACTTCAGTATGATTAAATAAATTAAAAACATCGAGTTCCATGAGAGAATTCGATTGTGGATATGGCAATTGTAGAGTCGTTACTTCCTGAATAAAAGGGGGTAATACTTAATTATCATGAGTGGCTATACACGCACTCGGAATACTTAAAGTTCCTGTTCCACTTATTTTCAATGTACAGCTCTCTTGCGCCTTTTTAACTTCTGATTTGGACATGTAATTGTGATTTCCAGTATTTTCTCTGTGCTATAAATCCATTGACCAAACACACTGCTTTTTACAAAGACTGGCTGGTGAGAACACACAAAATGTGCTTCACATAAATCAAAGATTAATTTTTCTATGCCTTTAAACAATGCAAAATGACACACTTGAAACATGGCTCCCGTCTTAGATGTTCTCAATCCGTGTTCTCTCATCAAAAATGTTTTTGTCGATCAATAGATACTGCAAAAAGTGATGATTCAGTCTTAAAATATGCATAAGCATTTACATGAGGTAATTCCATAGGTAAACTTATAATCTTAAATAATTCAAATACATAATGAGATGTTATTAAAGGTATTTCTGTAAATAATCGCATTTGTTTGGATAAAGCAATAGCTGTAACACTAGACCATTCATAGTAATAGAAAATATTCGCTAACATACATCATCTGTAACTATCTTCCACCAACACATTACATTAAATGTTTATTACTTTATTTATTCTGAACACTTCATCACAAATGCCTTAAAAGTAGAGGGGGATACTCCAAAATCGGTGTCACTATTGTGAGGTTTTCGGGCTATTTGGGCAGCGATGTTTAGAATATAGAAATTATGTGTACATTTGGAATTCTAGTGGGACCTGTTTTAGATTATTCTTATTATTGTTAACAGTCTGAGGCAAGAATTCAGAGCTTTAGTATCATGATTTGGATTGAAATGAATTTGAATCTCCAGAATTCTAAAGTATTATTTTCTTTAGTTTTGGCTCGTGCTTAAAAACAAGTAATGGGTTTTTAATTTGGGGTTCTGTTGACATTGGGGTTCATTGATTAGGGGTTCTGTTGACATCATGGTACGAGATAGGAGAGCTGAAGAGAAGAATGGGAATTTTATTAAAGGTATGTGTGAACTCCAATGGAGAATGGAGGACAGGTGGACATCGGTTGGGATATTGGAAACCGGATGAGACAAGGAATATTAGAAGTCTCGGGTATTGTTTAGCTGTAATCATTCCTCGCATTCTCTGGAGTGAAGGGGGATCCGATTCTTATTGGTTGGAGGTTTGAAACCAAGCTGAAGTGAAAAATATTCCGAGTGTTGATGAGTTGGTTAAGGTTTGAGTTTTGCACTCGCTAGGTGCGAGCACCCTTTTCTCTCCTTTTTACCTAATTCGGCCTCCACATCGCGAGTCATTACAATCGCGGTGTGGGAAATTTTAAATTCATTTATTTAAATTTTAGTTCAGTTATTTATGCGCGCCATGTTAAACTTATGATTTTGCTCGAATTCCTGAGGTTTTTAAACGAGTACACTAGTGGAAAACCCACTCAAAAAATTAACAATAGTTTGTGATTCTGGCTGTTGGTCTGCCTGCTGTTGAGACCCTCCTGGGGAGTTGAGCACCGCCCACCAAGAGAAGAGGATTCCACCCCCATTGTCATCGCAGAGAGAGAGAGAGCCTAGCTGAGCCACGTCTCGAATGTCCAAGGGTATCGGGCAGCTGATGCAATACTGTATAGCAACGGTCTCCTTAATGTCTAATTGGCCAAGCAACTTATTTTTCTGGTTTCTTATAATAAGTTTGGGAAGGAATTTAAATTCTTTATCTTTTGGAAAGGAAAATAGAAAATTTTGATCTGATCATAATTAATTACACAAACATGAATCCTTTCAAGTTTAAATTCTCTTATTCTTTGTTTAAGCAGATAAATGTATTTAGAAATCACTGATAGAACAGTTCAGGCTAAACTCTCATTTTTGTAATTACTACCTTAAAGTTGACTGAAATTTTTATTATTACTGACGCCTGTTGATATGCATTATGGGTAACTGACAATGGTTTTCTTAAATCAATATGTTTTAACTGAGAGAATACCTGCCATTTACATTATGCTATTTTGAAATATTTTTCTTTTACATGATTAACAATTATTGATGAACCTTTAAGTTGTTGTTTATAATCATTCAAATTCATATTTAAATTTTATTCATTTAAGATCTAAACACTCTCAATTTAATTTTTGCTCAATTTTACCTTTTTTACATCTTTTTCCCAAGTTATACCTGTTAATAAACTGAGTTTATTCTGTTATTATGTTGTGTTCCGATCCTTACTCACCTTGCTTACCTGTGCAAATAAATTTAAATATTAAGGGAATGGAGATAATTTTAATGCTATCTTCAACTAAATAAAATGGGCGCAGTCGAAATTCCTTGGGATGATAATTTTTGATATTTTATTAAACTGATTTGTTCCCAGAACCCTTATATTTTGGCAGCAGTGCGACAGGATATATTTTGAAATTATATATGAATTATTAAGAAACTGTTAGTGAATTACAAAATAATGTTATTCATTAAGATGAGTATTGTTCCTTGATTTATTTAGAAGGAATGATTCATACTTAGATCAGTTGAAATGAATACTTACATAAAATTTTTAATAGTGATATTAATTGTAATAATTGGCCACACAATTGATTTACATTTATTAAATTAAAGAATAAATTTCAGGGACGTAGGATGGAACATCAACGTAAGGAAATTAGAGACTAGTGAAATTGAAGATGAATCAGAATCAGATAAGGGCACAGGGACTGCCACCACCCCACCAATGGGGCCAGCACAGGGCCAAGGCAGGCTCAAGCAGGAGGGCCAGTGTTGGCTCCACACTCACTCCAGGGGTTTGCTCCCCTCTCAGAGACATTTGTATTGGTGAGTGAGATAGGGCAATATGATGAAACATCAGATCCAGTGGCATTTTTTCAGAAAATAGATGAAGTGGGTTATATTATGAATTGGAATCCAGAGGCTAAGTACCATATTGCAAAAATTAAGTTGAAGGGAAGCACACAGTTTTTTTGTAGGGAGGAGAGGGCTATGGAAGAGGTGAATGATTATGAGGGATTGAAAAGAATGCTAATGGAGAGATTTGGAAAAGAGCCTAAAGGGAAGAGTGAAAGGTTGTTTCAGGAATGCCAGCAGGAAAGAAAGGAATCAGTGCGAGAGTTTGCTACAAGGCTGCAAAGTTTGGGAAATAAGACAAGGATTAGAGTGGCAGGGGCAGGAGAACATGCTGAAGTGAAACGGTCATTTGCTCGAGAAATTATGGAGGAAAGAGTGAAGGAGCGATTTATTGAGGGGCTGTTGCCTTCTATTCAAAGGGTGGTGATGTTAGAAAACCTGATAATTTGTGCCAGGCGATTGAGCAATCAGAAGAAGAGGAAGAGAATGAGAAAAGGAGAGGAAAAGTCATCGTGAGTCAGGAGGCATTAGACCGAAGAGGAATATGAGGAAATCTTACATCAGGGCGAAATAGTACAACACGACAGAGGAAATCTTATGGTGGTGATGAAAGTAAAGGGCGTGAGACGTGAAAGGAAATAATCTGCTTTGGTTGCCGACGCCCGGGACACAGTGAATTTTTGTAAAGAAAGAAGGCCAATGAAATTTGAATGTTTTTTCTGTCTTCGTGAAGGCCACATCCAGCGTTATTGTCGGGAGAGAATTCAGAACGAGGAGGAGGCAGGGTCCAAAAATGAAAAGCCCCCTGCGAGAAGCACGCGAGGACAGGACCAAGGAACGCAAACAAAAAACGTGAAAGCTGCCTCTCTCCCCAAAGGTCAGGAGAGAGGGCAATAGATGCAAATATTAATGAGGAACAGAAATTAAAGTTCCTTGCGAATGTTTCCTCTGAGTCTAGTGAACTTATGGTAATAGGTAATGCAGGAGAATTAACTGTTAAATTCTTAGTGGACAATGGTGCAAAGGTGACTTTATTAGGAAATATCTTAGAAAAAATTGTTGAATTAGGCCATAATGTTATGAAAATTCAGGAACCTGTCATTAATTTTGTTGGGGTCACAGGCCACAATTTTCCTACTGAAGGGACATATATTTTTACATTTAAATTTGGGGGAAAGTGTTATAGTCTTAAGTGTCACATTTGGAAATGGAGAACAGAGATACCATATCATGCTATACTTGGAAGGGATACATTGAGAAGATATTGGTTCATAATTGATTTTTATAGGAATATATTACATGATGAAAGTAATAAAATTCCTTTTATTGGGTCTAGGTCAGAGGTGAAGGATTCAGAACACAAATCTGGTATTGGCAATATTCGTGAAATTATGGAGGCCATTCCTGTTAGTTGTCAACAAAATGTTACAATTCCCCCTTTTTCAGAGGTTGTTTTTGAGAGTAAAGTGGCAGGGAGATCTTATGAATGGCGGTTTGGAGTTTTGGAGCCAAGAGAGATATTAATGAACCTGGATTGTTAGGGGCAAAATTATTGGTTACAGTTTCTGATTCTAATACAATACCTGTTCGAATTCTAATACAATACCTGTTCAAATTCTAATACAATACCTGTTCAAATTCTAA